>OMLP01029928.1:0-20708 GCA_900302685.1 Spondyliosoma cantharus
AATAGATGAATTCAAATGTGTGCTTTTTCGTCTTTGATGCAGCATGTAATCTGCAAAGTAACTGGTAACTAAAATGATGAAATAAATGTAGTAGATTATAAAGTACAATGTTTGCCTCCAAAATTCTGTGTAACTTTAAAGAAGCAAAAAATGGTAGTACCTCAAAATTGTACTAATTGTACTTAAGTACAGTGAGTAAATTACATCACTGGACTTCACACAACTTACATTGCTGAATTGTGTTACTGGGCAATATTATGTCTATAAAAATTACCGAAGCATTGCCACAGTAAGGTTTGTAAGGGAAATATAAGCAAATGGACAATAAAATCAGTTTTCATTCATAAAGAAATCATTATAATCTTATTAATCTTCTAACTGACTGTAATCTTACAGTTGTTCATACTTATTCTCACCAAATAATATGGATTCAAACATCATGTAATGTCTGCAGAAGAAGACTTTATAAACTAAGTTAAAAGTAGGCCATAAACTGACACTCTTCCCTCTTGGATAAATCCATTGCATAATCAGTGGTGAAAGAATATTCAGATCTTTTCCTTGAAGTAAAAGTAGCAATAAAACAGTGTTTGGACAGATTATGATCTGGGCTGGAAATGATGGGCCCCTGGTCATTTACGCCTTAACGACCCTTCCCACCATCTGTGCAGTGTAGTTTTTGTATGAGCTTACAAAAAACTTGAGGTGATAAAACTTGCCAAAAAGTTTTGTTCTTGTATTACCAATTAGGAATCCTAACAATAACTTCACACGGATGCTTTGATTTAGGGACCTCTGATGTCTAAGAGGCCTGTTCCATGCATACAAGCCAATACAATCCAGGGTCCTGCATTCAAACTCTTACTAATTAAATTATCAAAAGTAAAAGTAGCCTGCTTATCATGTGGCAGAGTGCACTATGGTGGTATTATCAGAAATATTACAGTGGTGTTACTGGGTATGCAGCATTTTAAAATCAAGAGGCTCAATTTCAAGTACTTGTAGGCATATTGCTTTGTAGTTTCAGCTAGAATAATGCTTCATATTTTATAAACTCATATTAGGTTTTGTTTGTAAATGATCAATCAATCAATCAATCAATCAATCAATCAATCAAATCCTAGTGACCCGCAACTACAACTTTCAAGTAAATGCAACAGAGTGAAAACTACAATGCTGTTTGTCTGTTATGTGGACTGTAATTGAATAAATGTACAGTGACATTCCAACCACAGCTGGTATGGCTCTCCTTAATTTTGATTTGTTTTGTTTTTCAAAGATGTAATCAGTGTATCAATGCATTCACTTGTTTTTAACTTAACTGAAGAGTTTTGTCCTCCTGATAGCTCCTCAAGGACCTTTATGAGTCTCAGGACCTCAGTTTGGAAACAAATGCATGCCACTTCGGGAACGTGCCTATGTTCCCACAGTTCCCACATTTCTAAGATTTCTTTTCCAATTTTGAAAATGTCCTAGAAATGTGGGAACATAGGGCTGACCCCGCCACTTCAGCTCTGCTAAACTACACAAAAATATTTCTTCTTATAAAAAAATCTTATTGCTGTATTGACAAATCTTGATGTATTTACACTGACTGTCAAAAAAATTGATAATGTCAATAGAGTCATCTTTCATGTGAGATAAAACGTTTTCAAAATTTCCAAAGAACATTTTTACTGCCTGTTTACAGTTTGTATTACGGTAAAACATGGACGCTACACCCAGGAGCTGCCAGCAAAGCTTGTTGGGATAACTCCGTGCTTCTCTGGTGAGTGTGTGTGCTCTAACTGTATGCTGAATGAGCTGTGTTTTAGCGACTGTCATTGAAGTGACTGAAACGGTACATTTCCACTGCGTACACGGGCATAAAAGTACTGTTAAGTACCGGTAGCTTTATCTGTTTGCTAGCACAGCTGTGCTGTTAGCCGAAACACGAGGAGACCAATCATGTGTTAGCTTAGTTCACAAGCTAGTAGCGAGCTAACCGTGAAACGAAACTCCCTGTGAAAACCTGTCAACTCAGTCTGACATACAGCTCACCGACAATTACAGACTCCCCATACATCATAACTTAATTTATGTTGGTGTTTAGAGTCTCTGGTGAAATTCGGAATACATGCAGGTCAATAAGAAACTGTAATTCAAACCGAATCTACACATGTACAATTTGAATGTGTGTTAACTCCCTAACTTGCTTGGCTCATACAAGCGGTTATGATTACCAGTGAACGTTACCAAGTAACTTTTAAAAAGGCTTTTTGGCAGATGAGGGTTATGCCGAACATAATTGGACACCTTTAAGTATGTTTAACGGGTGAGAAATGTTTCAGAACGTACACACGTCAGTTAAAAAGTAAGACCTTCTTAAATGTCCAGATTTTCAGATGCAGATTGGTGTGAAGATCGTTAGAAACAAGCGAGAACAGAAGGAACGGGTTACAAGCTAATATTCAGTCAAAGTAAATACACAATTGGTAATTTGCTTCTGGAGGAAACGAGTCGCTGTGTTGGACACAGCTTTGTTGACAGTTCTCACCAGCAGCGAGAAACACGTGGGCTGCTGCTCGTGGTGATGTGAGCCACTAACAACATTTAATTGAGTCAACCACAAGGTGGCATGCTGTAGTCAGCAGGGCCGTCATTCATTCGTCCAGCCTGGCAGACTGCTGTGAAGCGCAATCCTATAGCCTACATTGTAACGGGAGTTTAAGATCCTTCCTGATTCTACAGGTCTGTGTTACAACAGCATTCACGATGATCACTCCTGCGTTTGACCTGGGCCAAGATCCTGAGTACCTGATACTCAACATCCGCGTGCCCTACACCAGGACATCAGAGTTTGACCTTTACATTGATGGCACAGATTTCAAGTTCTACGCCAAGCCCTACTTTCTCAGGTGAGTTGACCAACACACACAAACGGATGTGACCTCCGAGGTAGCTCGGATGCAAGAGGGGGTGAAGAAAACAGTTGATTTATGGGCTTATCAACTGGGTTGGGAGGGTTACTTTTATAAATAGTTACCAATTACCTGTCCAGTCAGCAACCTAATCTGAGTATAACTTTATGAAAGTAATGCAATTGATTACTTTCCCTTGTTTTTGGATGACTTCACCAAAATATACCAAATATTCAAATAAAGACAAGAGAATATAAATTATTTGCACTGTATTGTGATGTTTTTTGCTTTAAAGACAAAATAAAGCCAAAATACAGACCTGATAGCATTTTGGTGCAGAGGAGTGGGAGAGAAGCTGCTGCCACACGAGCTGCTCACTCTTGACTATCTGTGCACTGTCTGTGTCATGTTTTGGTGCTGTTATCGGTTATAAAATGAACCTGTGGCATGGGATTGAGGGATTGAGTCCCCATGGTCAATGCGTAAGAGTTGGCAGCCTTGTTGAAAATTGGAATCCTGTAATAATCCCCATTTTTACAAAATGTATTGGTGATCTGATTATACGTTTTTTTTTTTTCTGTAACTGTAACAGAATACAGTTGCCTAAACACGCAACACCAATCCATGTAATCCATAACTCTCAAAGCCCGCTTTTCAAGTGGCGCCATCTGTTTTAGGCTTGAATTTGTGACTATTTATTTTAACATGGTATTTGGCTCAGACAATCTGTGGTGTGCGTCTTTGTTATTAGTCACTGTAACCATCTTGATTTCAGATTATCTCTTCCCGGAAGAATAGTGGAGGATGGGAGAGAAAAGGCCAAATTTGACATTGATAAAGGTAGGTCATACATCATCATCAGTGTTTATGACTCAATACTACATCATCAATATAAATAATCATCAGTAATGTCAATATGATCTCTAAGTGGGTAAAGGTAAGTAGAAGAAGAACTCAGTTCAGAAAATTACATCATTTTACTGTAATGCAGCCTTTAAAATTAGGAAAGCACAACAATCATGCCATATCAGGACATAAAGATATCCAAGATCTAAAACAATATACATTATGGTCTCATGTCATGATAACTATATGATATTGATGTATTACCCAGCCTTTTGTCAGTTGTGTGATGATAGTAGAAGTTCAGACAGCTGTTGCATTAAACTGAGGCCAGTTTATGCAGTATTGAGGTTTATAGGTAGCAATACAAATCATAGTTTGCACACTGACTGGAGGGACAAGCAGCGCCCCATACACCTTTTCTGCACTCAGCCTGTTTCCTTTATTTGATTAAAAAAACGACACAGTTAAGTTCTCAGGTCAGTATAAAGTTCCCACTGTTGCGACTGGATCTCTTGTCACCCTCTGCGATATAAAATACCACTGAGAGACAAGAGGAAAAACAACTAGAAGTTCTTTTGAGGCATCAGAAGTCAGTTAGTTTGATTTCCTCAGTGTTTTTGTTGACACCGTGACTTAAAAACAACTGGAAGCATTTTTCTCCACAATCTGTTTCTAACTTCTAACAACTGTTGTTTTTGCTGTGGTGTTTTTTCAGAATGTGCTGACCTTTCTTTCAACAGGGGAAAAGCTGTTTTCCAGCATCTTGCTGTAGTCGTGCAAAAGCTATCTCAACATATTGAGCTATATTTCTTTCACACAAACACTCAACCATGGACTCACACCAGACCTCCCAGTCATCTGTATGCTGAACCAGGGTTGTAAAAAGCAGTGTAACTTTATTGGCATTTTTACAGTGATGATAAAGACAGGAAGTAAACGGAGAGAAAGAGGAGTATGACACAACAGTCCTTGGCTGAAATTGAACTGGGGACATCATATGGCAGATTTTTAAACTATTAAACCACCCCAACCTTCTGGTCTTTCTGTGATCAATATGATATTCATTCAGGGTATCAGTGGCCTTAACCGGTTTTGAATGTGATCCTTGCGCGATCTTGCGCTGCATGATATTGGTGAGCAGTCTCGCTCTTACAAGGCACTGAGTGACATGGCTCTAGTAGCAGTCAGTGATTGATCCCCGGGGCGTCTTTAATTTGTTCTTCAGTCAATCAGCCAGGGTAAATGATCCTCCTGATTTCATCCCGTTTAAAGGGCCACTGGAACCATCTGTAATGTCATAATGATTACAGCCTGCAGGCTGCCTGTGATATCTCTTCCACAGTGACAGTGACAGGGAGGAGCTCGTATAAGATGTTCTTTAAATATAACAAGCCGATGAAACATTTAATGGCGCTGGTGCTGTTGACTCGTGTCTATACACTACTCTGTGTCACCGTGATCTGTCTTTGACTTTCTGTTGCACATAATCAGTTTTAATGAAGTTGTCTTTATGGAGGCGTCTGCCTTATGGACTCTGACACCTCGTTGCCCGTCTGTCAGCGTGGCACCAGTTAACACGCTGTGTCCAAATAAGCCTGTAACATCTGCTAATAAAGCTCCACTAATGAGTGTCCTTGTTTAGACTTATAATGAGCAATCATTAAGATCCCTCTTCCAGGCTCTCCATTCCGCAGCTCGAGCAATTAGTCAGCTTCCCCCGTAAAGCACATCTAAGCTTGAACACTCGGGTGCATTGAAATTTTATGAGGTCTTTGGGCGGCCATTAGATTATGTCTGTTGCGTGGCCAAATCAGGCTAATTCATCAGTTATGTATTGCCTGTTTACTTTTAATAGCATATGCAAAGAAAGTACTTGTTCTAAAGAGATTTTTATTTCACATTAAAGTCTCGATACAAAAGTGATCAATCAAAACTTTTCTTTTTTCTTTAGCAGTCTATGATTAGTTGCTGACTTCAGTAAAATATCACATGCCAGTTTATAAGCATCTATTTATTCTCTCTTTGATTAAAATAACTTAAAGAAACAATGTTTTTTCAGTAACTTCTGAGTAAAAAAACCCTTTCCTCACGTACCAGCTTACATATCATTTAATTTCCTCTTTTCATGATAACATTTCAAAGTGTATCATTTATAACGCGTGTTTGATGCACTCATTAATAGCACTTTAGTGTTAGGTTGGAGACGTAATTTACCTGAAATGACATCTTGAGTTTGTCCAAAACCAGCAGTCACTCAGAGCGGTGTAATGATATTAAAGATGCTAGCAAAGCAACACGGCACATGATATAAGCACAGCAGAGACATCAGATAGGTGGGACCACCGTGTGTGACCATAGACCTTTTAACATTACAGGTACGGCTGAAAATGCGGAAAGAAATAAACAATTTTGCCACATTCACAAATCTCCTCAATGCAAGTTAATTGCCAGTTGTCTACCTAGAAACCCTTATGTCAGTGTGATGAAAAGACAGAGTAAAACACTTGGATGTATAGAAAAGAAGGCAGGTTTTGCCGCTCACTGATCTAGCAGAAAGAATGCCGGCTTTGAACTGTCTCATGTCTCAGTGGTAAGAAGAAACGTATCAGCTAGGGAACAGACTTTGACACAACACCGGAGTGCTCTCCATCGGGTGAATGCCTCTCCGTTCACTCTTGTTTTACCTCGTTTTCTATCACTTTTCCTCTTCACCTTCTGTGCTTCCTTAGTCAACTGGTACTGTCTTTTGCTGTTATTCCGGTTGTTCCATCATTACCTGGGGATTGGGACCGAGGAGAGCGATGCCTCCTCCTGCTTTTGTTGAGCAATGTCAGACGCGCTTCCTTATTGCCGTAATTCGTCCTCCTTTTTTCGGGAACAGTCAAGCCCGGGGGCAGACGGAATCGCATAATGAAAGGGAGGTTTAACGAGAACTTATGTTGATGGTGCCTTTTTTTTTTCAGCCATTAATTACAAGTTGTCCATTGGCAGTTTAAATTAATGAAACTTAAAGTGAAAAAATTAACTTGGACATGAGCAACAAATCCTCTCATTAGAGACCCTGGAATCCAAATCATTTGTACTGTTACATGACAGTCGATAAATGAAGCATTCACCTGTCAGTAGAATTACTGTGGTTGCATTTGTGTCACTCACTTAAGTAGATAATTGTTTCAGCAGTAGAAACACACAGTGTACTAGATAACTGATGACATACTAACATCCCTTCCTTCGTGTCCTGTCTTGCTGTAGGTCTCTTCACTCTCCGGGTCCCTAAGGAAACAACCGGAGAGCACTTTGAAGGACTTCAGATGCTGACAAGTCTCCTCGCCCCAAAAGGCTCCCGCTCAGCAAAACCACTGGTCGAGGACCTGAGCACAGGTATGTCAAAGATATACAGCAGTTGAACTTGTCCATCATCAATCATTTAGAGTATGCAGATGGGAAAATATGACAAAGTGGTGCAGTGTTAATGTAGCTAACCATAACTTGTTAATGTTTCAATAGGATGCAGTGAAAGCATGGGAGATGATGAAGAGGAAGACGAGGAAGAATTTGACTGGCAGGTTGAGCAGGAGGTGTACAAGGAGTGCTCTGAGGAGGAGCTGAGAGCGCTGCAGACATACGGCTTCGGCAATCAGAGGTCTGGAGTGTTTGCAAGATTACAGGTGAGATTACAGATACTGATTACTTCCTCATCTGTGAAAGCCTCTCATCTTTTATTAATGGAATCAGATAGAGTTGCTGAGTGGAACTTTCCGAATGAAACAAGTAAAGTTAAGATGAAAGAGAGAGATCTGATATGTTGGGACCGCACTGACAGGAGGAACTGAGCGACGTGACTGATGTCAAGAACCCAGAAGGAACGACGGCAGCAGAGAGGAGGAAGGCACGGCTGGACGCAGAGGCGTCTGCTTTTTCTCCTGACCATTACCTGTGAGTTTATCAAAGTTGAAACCCCGACTCCTGCAAATGTTTCTTTGCTGTCTGCTTTCTGCCAACATTAATAGCACTGTCACTGCAGGGCTGATTTCTTTGAGGATGACGAGACAAAGGGGCTGCTGAAGTTTAAGCCATGGTGGTCGAGGCTGAGTCCTTCTACAGAGCAGGAGGGAGAGGCTGGTGAGTTCAAGTCATTCGGCCATGAAGTTAATCTGAATTTTGTTGCTGGGCTCCATTATTTAGCTGCCTTTTTAAAAACAGTTACATGAATTTGCACTTTTTCTTTTCTTATTTAACTCTCCAGTGAACAGATAAATTATTTACAAAAACATCAAAACAGAAGTCAAGTCAATTATTGAATACGTGTGATTTGCAATTTGCATAGCCCAAAATTGTAAACCACACATTGCCTCAGAGGGCTTTACAATCTGTGCAGAGTATGATGCCCTTTGTCATTAGACCCTTGATTTGATTGAGGGAAAAACTCTGGAAGGAATGGAAGGAACCTGAGAAAGAACCCCAGAGGAGGGATCCCTTTCCCAGGAGGGACGGTCGTCTCATGCACAGAACAGACCAACAAAATCCCAAAATATACAGATTACAATGAGAAAATATCTAATAAAAATAGATTATATGATAAATGTGAAGAATGTGGATCCAGGAGGATGACTGAGCAGACCAAGGTGTTGCCAAGTGGCGACTGAGCTATACAACCTCTTCTTCACCTGACCTGGAAGGGGAAAGGCCACATAAGAAGATTAGCAAAAAAAAACCCATCAGAATGTGTTCAGATTTTAATTTAAGAAAAAGAACACATATAAGAAGAGCATGAGCTTCTGAGGCAGCGACATTCCTGATCCAGCTTGTATGTGAGGCACTAACAAGAAAGACAGCGGTTCCCCCGGCAGTGGATGGTCCTGAGGAGAGGAGCATGAAAAAATGAACTAAAAATGCTGCATCTAGAAGATTCAACAGCAGGTCTTAGTGACTGGTTGGAGTAGTGTGTTTGCACTGCAGATGAGTGGAGTGCATGTGAATTTGCACAATTTCATTTGAGGTTTATCAACCTCACTACAGGAGGTTAAATTTTACAAATGTAAGGCTTTAAAAGTGATTAAATAGTCTTGAATTTGTGAGCTCTTAATTGCCAAAAACTTTTTTTTATTTCTTTCTATCTAAATGAGTCAAACTCTTCTGCAGTAAAGTCCACATTCATAATGTTCCAAGACTGTAAGCCAGTACTCTCTTTTTCCTCTATACGTGCACTTACCTGTCGGCAAACTGTATTAACTCACTCTAATAACCATATTCCCACCATAAAACCTACATCTGCATTATACTTACCCGCAGTGCTTGAATGAGAATGAGATTTGTCCAAATAATCCGCCAAGTTTGGTTCACAAAAGGTTTTAAAAAGCATTAAATGAAAGTGTCTGATACCTGTAGACACCCTGCACTGTTATGCTTAAAGAAAGCCATTTTAATAAAAAAAGTTTTCCCCCTTGTAGTTGGATATATATTACATTTCACAAGTTTAGAAATGGGGATTATTAAAATTGTTCACGCAATTAATTAACCAACAGAGTAGTGACTGAAGGCTACCAGAAGGTGGCATGAAGTTGCAAAAATTGAGAGGCCGATCATGCATTGTTAGTTAATATTATTCCACCAAATTAAATACTCTTGTTGACCTTTTCCACTGGCCACAGTTGTGCTATTCCAAAACTTGCTCTAATAGTAATGCGACTTTAAACATTGTTTCAGACGGGACTCTGTTGGCCGGGACTTGTGCCTGCAAGGCGCTGACATTGTTCTCTGACAACAATATATTAATCCCCTGAGGACACACGAGGCTTTTCACTGCCCCCTTCTAGTGAAAGGTCAGCCAGAGAGCTACAGAGCTGCACTCCCTGCCAGACAGCCTCGGGGCTCTTCAACAGGAAAGACACTTGCCATTATGGGAGATTGAACTTGGACCTTCCCTAATCACTACATCTCTGTGCTGCCTGTTGACCAATTTAAAAAAGAACATCTGCTGAGTTTGTGTGACGGCTCAAGCTCAGAATTTATACCTTCTTGTTTTTTCAATATCTTTTTTTTTTTCTTCAAATTCTGGTTTTCTTTTTGCAATCAGTTCGCATCTATTTCAAATCAATGGCTCATTTACTCAGATTGAGATGTGCTGCTTGCTGGCTGGAGCCTCCCAGCTTCATTTCTCCGCTCAGGCTCAGTGATGGCTTGTGAAGCCTCGGCTCTGCGAGAGACTATTTAATTGTGCCATCCGGCTCCTCTAACAGCCTGCTAATTCCAGCACTTCCACTGTTTAAGCAGGCGCGTGGCTCACAGCCACAGCTTACGTGTAGTGTATGGGTGTTGTACTCTTGAGAGAGGATTTAGATTAAACTGATAGCATTATCACAGGAGGGGAGTGCTGCCGGTCGCGTCTCCGCCAGCGCGAGGGCTGGATCGCTGACGAGCAGCCATCAGTCAACATTGCAGAAGGCCATTAGTCTAGCCTCTGAAGAACATCACGGTCCCATGTAGCCCCGCGGGCTCTCTCGCCTCATTCTGCATGCTAAGGCAGAGTGCCTCAGTCAGGAGCCCAGGCGTAGATAAATGGGCCAAATTAAACTTAATGGCTTGATTGACAGGTCGAATAGCATTAGCCTCAGCTGAGTGTGAAGAATGGCGGTCGGTCTGGAGATTTAAGCAGCTTGCAGTCAAATCTTGAAAGCATGCTCATGATTTTAACTGTTTGTCGTATATTTAAAATGGCGACTACAACTCCTCCATGTGGCTTTTTTTAGACTTCTTCCCCCCCTTTACTGCTGTTAAGTCTGATATATATGTCACCTGACAGATGGATGTGGACACAAGTGCTAATGAAGTAGAAACTGGACCCTCCGTGCTCTCCGGTGTCGGGGCCAGCCCTCTGACAGGCCACAGCTGTCCACTGGATGCCTGCATTCACACACAGGTCCAGCTAAGTGGTGCTGACAGCTCAGCCTCTGTCTACCTGCTGCACTTTGTTATGGCTGGGTTTTGAAATCTGACCTTTGACCACGTTAGATAGCACCACGACTCTACCCAAGTTTACAGTATCTGTGTCTTTCAGTGTCCCTTTTGATTTTTCCCTTGTCACGATCACAGTGTTTGTGTGCACAACATTAACCGTATCTGCCAACCAAGGTCGCACGTCCACGTCTTACATTTGTGCAAGCGTTTTCCAAGCCTCAGCAGTATTTCAACAAAAGCATATTTACTCCATGCCATCAGGCCATCTGGACCTGTAGAGAGCAGTGGAGAGCCAGGCTGCCGTTCCAACTGGAGGAATTAGGTCAGAAATTAATTTGCAATCAGCAGAAGCCCTCACGCACTGTGTGCTAATGCCCATTAGAAGTGATTGGCTCCATAGCAGAGATGAATGAATGTGGTTGTTGGGAAAATCAATCAGGTCTGCTCACCTCGCCCGACCGCTTTCGGCTGCAGCACTAATAGAAAATATATCAGCATCAAGAGTTCAACTTGCGAGAGAGTCGGTGCACTGTTAGATTTAGATTGAGCATTTTTGTTGTCGTGAATGTCGGGTTTTAATTGCAGAACCTGAGTGTGTTCAGCAACAGATGGTGTTTGTATCCTTGCGTGAATGATGATTTACAAGAGTTCTGTCAACATTTGTGCACTAAATATATTTTCGCTCATGTATTTTTATTCCCCATGTGCTCATGCATCCTGGCATTTGTCTGATGTGTGCGTGCGTGTGTGTGTTTAAAAGACACTATTGTATATCTGTTGCTTGTGACTCTGCAAGTCAGACTTTTAAATCTGGTGGGTTTTTTTTGTTGTTGAATATTTTCATCCCCCTTCTGTCGATGTGTGTGTCCTTCTTTGAAGAAGAGTGTGTGCAGATGTGGGCGCACATGCACATCGGCCTTTGTGTCCGCCTGTGTGTGTTCTGCTCGGCTGTGCTCCGCAGCTGCACTGACGTGGGACTCAGGTAGCCTCTGCAGGGAGCAGAAAGCTGACGTAATGCAGCAGGAATCTCCTTCCCAGCGGAGCCAAGTTCCCACTGCAGCCAGAGAGATTATTTTAAAGCGCTGCATGTGTGTGTGCGCGCGTGTGTGTGTATGCATGTATATCGAGTGCGCCGGAGTGCGAGTGTGTGTGCGTGCCTTTGTGTACATGCTCCAGCCAATACACACCGAGTGCTTCTTTCACATCGGGGGCTCAGTGCAGGGACTCTCTTCTTCTCATGCAGAGAGAGGAATTGCTTTCAGCTGTTTCATAAGCTGCTGGGAGAAAGGAAAAACTGTTGAGTTACAGCGTGTTTCTGCAGAAATTCAGCATGGCTTTCAATACTGAACGATGCAGATAGCTTAAATGGGATTGAAGTCTGTTTGTGCCGCCCCATTAGGCCTGCCACAGATCCCCATTAAGCAGATGCCTCTTTCAAAAGGCAACAGTTAGTGAATTTGCAGAGAGCAGGGACGAGGCGGTTTTGAGATATTTTCGTATGATGGAGCTTTATGATATTTTAATAGAGAACTGTTCAGCTGTCAGACATATCTAAATTGGATTGGCTTTACTAATTTACTAATTGAATGTAGGTCTATTTAGATTATTTGCCCAATTTGTTCATACTTATTCTGGACTTCTTAGCCACACAGTGGGACTGCGCACTGCGATTTTGGTAGGGTTGTTTCAATACCAATAAACATTATCAGATATGCCTCTGATACAGCCTGAAATGCTGGATCGGGTCTATGCACCAATTAGGCATTGGACATTATGAAAATTTCCTGTCGCAATTATCCTCACCAGAATAATTGCGATTCAAGATATTATCATGATAATGACTGAAACATGCCTAAAACTCTGTAAGTATAACTGTTTGTGTGCATGAGAATGCAAATTGGTGACAGGCTTAGGATTTTGGAATGATTTGGAACATGCCCCCCCCCCATGTGGCAATCCATAATAAATCAGGAAATTAAAGGACTAGATCATTTTTTCAGTCCCATGATTATCCCGATAAGGGAAATATGCCATAACAAAGAAAGCCTGAGTCTTTTTTCTCCTGATCTTTTCTCCCCATTTCTTGCATCTATGCCATAACATTAACAGAATAACAGAATCCTGCTACTTCTCAGTAGCGACTGTATGCAACAAAAATAGTTTTTTGTATGAAACCGAAGACATTTTTAGTTTTTGGGACGCCTCGGATCAGAACTTGGAATCGGCCGATGCTCATTTTCAGGCATCTGTATCAGGAAAGAAAAATTCTATTGGAACATTTCCATTTCATGGAATGAAAACAGCTTGACAGTTAATCCAGTTAAACAACAATAATAATGGCATTTCAACGTCGGACTATGACACTTGCACTGTTCCGCCTGATTTATGGTAGGGCTCTCGACACTTATTCAAGTGTGTCTTTACAGAAATTGCATGATCTCACCAGAAAGATACATCTGTTACTTTGAGATTTCTGTCATGAGCACTGTCATATTTTGTGCGATTGGGTAACAAACAAGCAGTCGGAAGGATAAATATACACCGTTTGGGATGTTATAATGGAGCTAAACGATCCGGCTGGAGCATAAATCAAGAACTTTGTGCAGCACTTTAATTTCTGTCATGATACACTCATCATAGTGTCTAGTTTTCTACCATAAATCAGGCTTTAGCATACATTAGATTTGAAGAAGGCGTCTGGTTTTTTTTGCATGGTGTAATCTTCAGTTTGTGAACACAAATAGACAGGATCACACGTGCTAAATGCAGATTTTTTTGTGAGAATTCATAGGAGTACCATAATCTCAGTCTAGAGCATTCAATCCAACAAACACCATTGTTTTTCAAAGATTATGTTTGAGGTGGGTGTTTTCAGTTTGATCCCGTCTCAAGACTTTTTTTACCTTATGTTTTGGGTGTGAAATCTGGCTGGTATGAACAGAAGGCCGAAGCTGAGAGAAAAATGATGGATTTTCAGATTTAGTAGGCTTAGTGTACGCTAAGCCTACTTTGTACACCCCCCTCTCTCTTTACATTAAAAGCTTATATGTGCGATCTGAAATGTATGTATGCCACTCCTCTTCCACCCAACCACCACGGCTTCTCACAACCTGACTGGATATTGTGTAGGGCACAGGGCAGCTCAGTGTCCAACTCCAATATGAATATTGAATATATACCAAAGCCTTGTGGTAACACTTGTTATCCGTGTTCTTGTGCAGCTGTATCATTTACTGACGTCGAGAAGGAGCAGCTGAGGAAATTCACCAACCGCTCCTACCTGCTTGACAAGACGTCTCGTCACCAAGCGTGGCTCAGCCTCGTGGACATCCTGCTGGCTTATTCCTATGAAGTGCGCTCCACAGAGGGAGAGCACAATGTGAGTGAGTGTGTATGTGTGAAGAGGCAACTCCTCTGAGCAGCACTTAGCCTTGGATGACAAAGCCCTCTATCCTCAAATCCTTTAGACCCCCTTCCATTTCATTCAGAGCCTTAAGAGATTACCAGCAGATCCAGGAGCTCAGGCCAGGCCTCTTTGTGTCGCTCCTGTAAGGTAGCTGCAGAGAGGCAAGGTGAGCGCGACTGATTTCATTGTTAAAGACACTTCGCAGAACGTGTGAATGAAATGCCGCAGACATTTGATCCAGGGGAATGTTGAATTAACGCCCAGCTATGAAAACAAAGTCTATCATATGTGAGTTTTTTCCATTTCCATACGGGATATTATAATATGAGAGAGACTAGAACAAGTCCCCCAGAGAATCTCACTTTGTTTGAAGCCTGCTCTTTACTGTGAGCAGAAATCTGAGCAGCCGAGCTGCTTTTGTCGGAGCGGAATACATTGTTCTGTACTGCATGTTCTTGTACTTTCCTGCAGCGTATTGTTGTGATGATAAGTGGTCCCCTTCTCCCCTGCAGGTAGAGTCATCATGGACTATCAGAAAACTCAGCGGGACTCTCTGCTGGCTGGAGGTGAGTCAGTTTTTACAGAAAACAAGATGAACCGCAGTTAATTATTTACTCCCACATACTTATTTGTTTATTTGATAGGAAGAATGCACCTAATCAAACATTGCTGTGAAAGTGCTTGTCAAAGACCAGTCAGTCTGCAGTCCCTGCTCAGATGTCCTCTGATAGGAAAATGTTTTAAATCAAAGTATGTTTAAAGGTCTTTCGTCAAAATGTCCCCATATGTGGTCAGTTGGGTCAACATCAGTTGGGGCTGAAGTCTACAAGTCTGAAAGTGAAATAGATCTGTTGGTGCAGAGGAAGAAAGAATTGAGCTTATCGGGTTAATACGGATCCCATTAGTGTTCTTGGTAACACCGGCCCTAGCCTGCCTCTGATTAGCTGCTTTCCTTGGTCAGGTTGGTTGGGTTTTAGCATGCAAAGTGAAATTGGTTGGGGTGGGGGTAAGATTATCATTGAAAGCCAATCAGTGACAGATTTAGAGTGGTTCTCGGAAAGAAAAGCAGTGGGATCCACAATCCCAAATCTTCAACTGAGATGTTGGTGGGTGAGTTACATTGTTTGTAATGCAGGTGGCAGCTTCTGACAAGGAAGAAGAACATGCAGAAGTTTTAAAGGAAGTTTATGTATGTGGTTCTGCTCAAGCCCCCAGGAGGAACAAGAAGCCTACATTGTGAATGAATCATCTGTGACACGGAGGATCATTTTTTTTTTTAGTGCCACAACCCCTGTGAAATTACTCTGTCTTTTACACTGTCATGGCCAGATAAAATTTGGAAATTCTAGAATAGCCGCGAGATGAAATAATTGTATCCTTACTCTAGTTAGTTGGGCACAGAACCAGAATTTAGCCGGCTCGGTCGGCGGAAGTCTCTAGTGCACACACTCCGTGGGCCGCGCAACGCGAAAGATATGGGTATTTTTACACATCAAGCTTTTTTGGCTTCAAGCGCCACTGAGCAGCTTTCACAGGGATCCGCCTCCAGCACTACATCCAGGTCCCATCAAACGTGCATGGCTCTGCTGCATTGATTTTAAGATGCTTTTTTCAAAAATTGGCCATCAAGAGTCTGACAATGTTTTTTGGAGTGTAGAGCTGAATCAGGGGTGTTTTCTTTTCAGTTCATCTGCTCTGCATGGATCTGCTTCTCTTTCCCCTGCTCATGTCTTTTCTTTGACTGTCTTTGTATTTTTGCTGCCTCTGAATATTTCTCCCTCACATGTGCTTTTGAAATTGTCTGTGGGAAACTTCGGGTCGACCCATTAGCAGATGGAGCTGGTTTCTATCAGGTTACAGATGTGTATTCAGAATACATGTTGGAAGGTCTCGTTGCCAGCCTGCTGTTAGAGATCTGGCACGCTGCTGCTCCTCACTGCGTTACTGTGTCTGGAGTGCCTCAGCCATTCTAGATATTTGTGATGCCTTGCTGATTGTGTCCCTCTCTTGCCAATAAAATTTCAGCAGGGTGTGACATCAGTACATCAGAGCTTGTTCTCTACCCAAGTGTTGCTGAAGTTTGATTAGCGTCTGTTTTCATTTATCCATTACTGAAATGAAAAAAGGACCACATACATTTTCGCCTCCATCCTTAAATTCAGCTAGCCAGCAAAAAAGACAAATGCTTCTTCGTCAAGATGGGGGCAAATATAGAGACAGTTCATTGTTAAATAGGGCAAGATTTTACATTGGCGTCAGCATCAGACATGATATTTTTTTTAATTGTAAGTTCTCAGTTCAGAGGTAATTATGACATTCTCGACAATGCATTTCTTCTATTCTTCATGTTAGATATGTGTTGGTTGGGTTGCCATTTTAAAAAAAAAACATGCTATTTGCCAGAATCATTATTTTGTGATACTAATCAAAGACTGTTCACTGTTCAGTGCAGCAGCACCATTTCTTCTGAAACGCTCTGTTCAAGCTCCTGTCTCTTTCAGTAAGCTTTACTTCTACCTTTTAATATAGGCATAAATAATGCAAATGTGTGACATGGTTACGTAGTGATGTTGTGACAGTGGGCTCTGTCACTGAACACGGCAGCCTTCCCTCATAACACACCATTAATCTTTCCCTCTGTGTTAGCTGCGGCAGTGAGCGCACGCACCGTTTAGCGGCTAACAGTTCCCGTTCATAAAACACACACACATAACTCACGTAAGTTTTTCCTTCCGTAAAATAAAACGGAGAGAGTGTGAGTCCAAGCATACGTTGTATTATTTGTGGAAAACATAATACAGCAGCTGTTCAGTTTTTGCTGATACTTATCATAGTAGACCGGCAGACGCTGGTATTGTCCGCGTGTTTGTACGTGTTGCCGTGCTTCCGCTGCCGGGGTATGGGTGCTGCGTCGGGACAAACCAGACTAGCGCTATAGTGACAACTTTTAAGCGAAGTTGTCCCGGGAGAAGGGGAATTCAGGTGAGCTCATGGGGAGGGGGAAATATCCGGTGTGATAAGCTGGTGCAGAGCATATGTGAAATGTGGAGATGTGAACTGTAGGTCTGTTTCATGCATTTGATGGAGATGATAGATGTGCGGTTCCAGGTTTAAAACCTGGCTGAGGAGGCCTGGTGAGTTGAGTTGAGGCTGAGACCTAAAAGGAGTAGGCACAGTTGAGCCTGTGAGAAGCTAAGTGCTTGTATCGTTTTTCTTTTTGTGCTTGTCATTTTGAATATTATTCTGCACCTGTGGATCCATTGTAGACAACTTTCACCTTTTTGATGGCCTTGTTTTGCATGGCTAAAATAAAAACACCTTTGCACTAAAGTGCTATTGCGGTTAGACCATCGTTTTTTTGGCAAGAGAATTGGGCCTTAAAGCGGCCTTTCTGACAGATGTCAAGAAGTGGTGGGATTAAAGGCCAGACTTCTGACAAGGTGTTTCAGGCACTTTAGGAGGACGCAGACTTTGGGCTTTTTAACTTTCAAGTCCTTTTACATACGTGACAACCTGTGTGACACACTGAAGAAAGGAAAAAATTAAAAAGCATAATAGGTCTCCTTTAAATTTAGGCATCTACCTTTTTTCTGCCATTGTTTCCTACAGTTCGTACAAACTTTGAAAACAATTGTACATTGAATTAGGAAGTACTGACAATGTAAATGTAACTAAGGATGTGCTCCTCTTTAATTATCCTCTCTTAATCCTTAGTCTTGCAGTTGCCTCTGATCATGGCTCAGCACCAGCTGAACAGACTTGTTTTGACTGGCGGGTGGGTTTAATGCATCGAAGAGGTGAATATCAGTGTGAATGTGTCTACGTGACTTTCACACATACACACATGGTTTGACTCTGTACGAATATGTTGACAGTCGCGCGAGTGTTTGAAGATGCGTCAGAGACTCGGGCTGGTATTCCAGACAACATCAGTAGTATTTGCTCTGAAACAAACAGTCGGGTCCAGACTCTCGCACATTACAAATAAAAGCCTTCAGTGTGAACTACAGGGAGCTGTTAATTGTTGGACTTGGCACATTATCAGAGTGGTGTACAAAAGCAGTAACAGGTGTTCTCAATTCAAAGAGCAAATAATAGGGTGTGTGTGTGTGTGTGTGTGTGCGTGTGTGCGCGCACTCACAACCTGCCATCAGACAACCACTCAAGATTCACGTGTGTGTGACCGACATTACAAACTGGAGTTTTCTGATGTTGTCCATCATTTTTGCTCATGTCCAAAATGGGAGGACAAATTGGTGCCTGTTTTTTGTGTCAAACTGGGTTCCAGTCACTCTGGTGTTTTCAGATCATTAGGTTTGCTTTCCACATTGATGCGCGCAAACAGCAGGAAAATAGCTAAACCTCTCCCTCCTCCTGAGGCTGGTGATGGCTGCATCCAATACAAGTGGTTGAAAGGATCCATATCACAGGCATATCACAGTTTGGTTCAGGCTCATTACCCCTTTATTCTATTGTTCTATTGCTCTCCATCGTCACTTATTTTAATAGTCCCATGTAGTCAAACACACATTTCAGCTGTTCTCATGGTTACATTTTTCTTTTCTTTGGATGATGTACGTGTGTTCTCATGGTTACATTTTTCCTTTCTTTGGATGACGTACGTGTATACAACAGTGGTTTTATCTGTGAAGATAAAATCATAGATTTATTCTTCAGTGTAAACATACATTCTCAAAACTGTTTGAGTCTGTCCTAAGAAGCAGGTTCACTGAGTAATGTTCGATATGACTTTGCTGAGTAAAACCTGACCTGGAATCAGAACTTAATCCAGATTTGAGGAGGATTCCACATTTTAGTCAGCAGATTATGCAGTTTACTCTGTAAAAATGCTTCTTGGAACAGGGCCCTGTACTGTGAGACCAATATGTTGACATACAAAATGATTGATCAAAGAATGGTGGACATAAATTGCTGAAATTTACAGTATCTTTGCAGGTGTAGTTTAATAATGTGATGTTTCTGTCTAGAGCTGCACAAGTATTCGCAAAATAATCAAAATCGCAATATGACAAAGTGCAATATCCAGAATTGCAAGAACTGCAATTATTTTAATGTAAGATAAAGTCAAGTGTGTCACAAAACAGTGTTTTAATGACATTTTGTAGTGCTGCAAAGATGCTTTGGAGTTCAAATCGTCAGTAATAAAACAAGTTTGTTTGGCACAGACCAGGAGAAATGCCACATCATCATGATGGTTTGTCAATGAAAATCAAAATTGTGATGTTAAATTCAATGATCCATAATAATCCTAAATTATATTCACAATATCACTTTCTGACCATATCGTGCAGCCCTGTTTCTGTCCGTTCTGCAACGCTGGTGTTTTGTTTCAAATTTCTCCTCTCAAGAAGCCTTGTGGAAGTGTGGAGCTTAAATTGTAGAGGAAACCATGCATTTCACCAATGTGGGAATTGCCTTATGCCTTGGCCACAGTACATGACTTTCAGAGACGTCCGGTCACTTTGCTGTTCACACTACATGACTTTCAGTCTTGTAGTCATTGTGCTTTGCACACTACATGACTGATCAGCAACAGGCATTCACACATTACAACTTACTTTGATTATTTAAACATCATTTCTCAGCAAAGCAATCATGCTTTGTTATTTTGCCATGGTGGACAGATCTTAATATTACAATACGTATGAGACTTGACCAGCATTGCAATTGGAAAAAGACGCTATCTTTGGGTCTTAAAAGTCAAAGGACAAACCTGTGTACATTTCTCTCAAATCACTTTACTTTGTGGGGTTCATTGTGGGAGTTTTCACCTGTAACAACGAAAGTTTCTGAATTCACAAACGAACTTATCCGAGCCTTTGTTTGGATTTTTTCACAAGGTCGTTAAACTTTGTTAATAATGGTTCAACCAGGAGAGTTTCCTGCGATCAAAGCCATAGAAGTGCTCCAACTGTGAGTTGCGTAACTTTGTCAATGAAGAATTAAATAGGACCTTTACTTCTGGTACCAGGGGCATGCAAAATATCTCTTCCACTCCACAACTCTATCTTTGCAGCCAAGGCCAAGTGTAGTCATGGTTTTGAGTAGGTGCTTGTCAGATCCACTATAAACCCTCTACGAACGACCATAAATCATGCTTAAATACCATCTGACAGACCAGGCGGACCTCTTTATTCTCTTGTTGTTGTTGCTCAAGAGGGTTAGTGTTGCTAGTTATGTCACGCTTTCAGTGACAGCAGTTGTGCATGAACACATACATCTGCCTAGACAGACGATGCTGTTGAATAGACGATCCTTCATTAATGTCCGGGACACGTTTTAGTTCACACTCCACTACAGAGGTGGCAAGTGTGTCCCACAGCACTTACAAATATAAGCGACGGGATCCCAGAGCGTCCTCATTAGGTGTTGGCCACGGATACATGGTCGCCACTTGTGATCGAATCGCCCGAGGCGCACTTTGTTGCTAATTATAAACGAGCCAACGAGGCTGCTCGGAGAAGTTCGGTTGCCGAGTCCATGACCACAGTTTGAGAGTAGTTTCCTGTTGTGGTGGCAGTGGAGTAAAGAACAGTCTTCACCTGCCTGGCAGCCCTTTACTGCTCGTCAGTCAGTCA
>OMLP01029930.1:2491-13180 GCA_900302685.1 Spondyliosoma cantharus
TCTGTGTGTGTGTGTGTGTGAAGTGTGTGTGTGTGTGTGTGAAGTGTGTGTGTGTGTGTGTGTGTGTGTGTGTGTGTGTGTGAAGTGTGTGCGCGCGTGCATGCATGTGTGTGTGAGAGAGAAAAATATTCCGGCGGGCTGTAGATCATTCACAGGTACGACAGGTCAATCTTCAATCCAGATGGCCTCACAGACTCCTGGGCTGCACTCCAAACAGAAACACACTTCACTACAATGTCACCTCTCTTAGAACACACACATACGCCGAGCAAGTGCACCTCATTGTCAGTCATTAATTTAAATCGTATATTTACTCATTTACACTTCAAGATTGTTCTCAACCGTGTAGTGAACAAGGAAACGTTAGTATAAGACCTTCGAAGCGAGAGGTGCCTGTTACTCACTGACACACTTTGCAACACAAAGCAATCACACATGGATCCATAAAGAAATAAAGACACACAGACACACGTAACCCCCCCCCACACACACACACACACACACACACACACAGCTTTTCCAAGAGCCACTATCTCCTCTTTCAAACAACAAAAGATATCTCTGCTGAGATAGCCTCAACAGGGTAGCGCAATATGTGTGTATGAGTGTGTGTGTCTGTGCCCATGTCTGCTGTTAAAGTGTTTATTACCGCAGAGGTCCTTGGGCACAATGGCCTACTTCGCTATAATTAGCATATTTGTTATCGTACAGTGTGCTCTCCAAGGGCACAAGGGGAGGAAGTGAGAGATGGAAATGTGTAGGGAACCTAAATTTAAAAAAGAAGCAAAGATATAGTTTGACAAAGAGATAACAGAGTGACCTCCAGTAAAGCAGTGGTTGCTCTGTCACCAGGAACACCAGGAGTATGATGAATGCAAATGGAATGAATGGAAATATGGAAATTCGATGAGCACTGACAAAGATTTAAACCGGACCTCAGCTCTAAATCAGACACAAATGTCAGTTTTGGCTCGTCCATCTCCTCTCATGAGTCAACGGTGATGTTCTCAACATCTGTCATCATCCTCATTTCTCTTTCCTCTATTTCTTTTTCCATCCTTCCGCTCCATCGGTGACTCCCAGACAGTTGTAGATGACAGTGCGTGATAACAGCTGGCTTAAAGGAGGTCACATCTTACAGCAAGAAGTCCAAAACAATGCAGATATAACTCTCTGTATGCAGCATTAGTTTACTTTGATAGAGTGGAAACTGCTTAAAGAAGTGTCCTTTATTTTGTTAGTGCAATTACAAAAAAATGGGATTAAAGTATGTTCATCCATGAAATCATGAAATTATGACATTGAAAGGGACCAAATCTGCGAGAGCGGTCACCAAAGAGGAGGACACCGTTCACAAAATAACCATTTTCATATAATCACAATCAAACAGTGACTGAACCCACATAACACTTGTATTACATTCTACTTTTCCACTTCTTAATACACTTGAAAGTGATGAAACTAGATAGACAAGAAATGGTCTCTGCCAGAGTATGACAACGCCATTCAGACAAAACACACACAGAAATGCAGTAAGCTGCAGCATAACGCTTGAATCAGTTTTAATAATAATAACAATTTCTCACATTAAGTCAGGATTTTGCTGAGGATTATTTCATACGCTGTTCCTTTTATATTCATATTTTTGGCTGAAGTACATCTCTAGTGCAGTAGTATGAAGAGCGAGAAAAGTCTAAGTTGGGGGCTGAGAAGGTAAAGCTTCATAGTTTGAAGCTGCAGCCAGTAACCAAACTGCCGTATTTACTGCAGTATGAATGTGTGTAAAAAAAAATTAAATGTCAGTTTAATGTGTAATTTCAAATGTACTGAACTAACTAAAGTAATATGCAAAAAACCCATATGGGTTCTGAGAATGTTCAGTTCACATGTGACATTATTTTCTGTATTTATCTATTTATTTAAGTGAAAATATTGTGACATTTCTGTAAGGGTATTATAGTTGTGAAATGCAACTAGAAATGTTGCCTTAAACACAGATTTAAACCAGTTAAACACGCAGCCAACATTCTGTGTGCTGCACATTTCTGTGTGTGTGAATTTGTGGGTGTGTGTCTTCCTTTTTTACTGTTCTTCCTCATAACAGGATGTGACAGATATGGAAAGACTGCTGGCTGTCTAAATGGCCCGGTTGCCCCCTACACACACACACAACCACACACAGACACACACACGTACACAGACACAGGTCAGTCAGGCCAACACAGCGATCAGATGTCCACCTTTTCCATGTAAATGTCGCTTCACATCTGGTTATTTTGTTCCTATTAAATAAGGCCTCCTCTCCTCACAGAGCACATCTGTACATCCATTAATAAGGTTCAAGTTCCCTTTTATCCTCCCGCAGCCTTCACAGTGAGGCTGGAAATGACTTTGACATTTACAACGTCTAACAACCTTCAGTGAAACATAAAACATGACAGGCACGACGAAGACTGATGTACACTCAGGTTCACAGGGCGGAATACCTTGGATAACAATAGCACAAATGGGGATGCTGCATGTATGACTCATTCATCGGTTTGTTGATTTACACATATATTTTACACACATTATTACAGATAGGATAAGTCATCATTTATGTTTGGGTGTTCCTCCCTCCCGCTGATGCATGTTGATTAGGTAGCACAGAGGAATGAAACAATATTTCTGATGTCTGACAAGAAAAAGATCATTTCAGGGTGGTGTGGGAGGATTTCACTCTGCAATCTGCTGTTAACTTGTGTAATAAATTGCTCCAAACTGTGTTTGCCACTGGATCAGAGACCATTCGTGCAAAGTGAATCTTACCTGGAGTTTAAAAAAGGATAGGAACTGTTACAGAATGGTACGAAAAGGAGCAGGACACTTAAATTACTGTCCTTTTAATGAGATGGGTCATTTTATTTTTGTGCAATTCAAAATCACTCCGACAAGCTTTTTGTTTACCTGGTGCATGTATTGATGAGATAAAACCACAGATTTGCATTGATGTTGGGAAAATATTATATTTATGTAACTAAAACCACCTTTATAAAAGATTGCAATCATAGTTTATGGAAGCCAATGTTGAATTCTGGTGGAAAATGGAAATGTCCAGAGTCAAACTAATGTACTTTGTATGCTCAGCAATCCACCCCTTATGACAGTATCACAACTTAAAATTTGTTCTCCCACTGCTACTAAAGGGGACAGCCATACTGTTAAGGGTTAAGTGTTGAAGAAGTGAAGGCTGCATATTTAACCGACAGGCCCGGCCACGACAGGGACAGAAGGTAAGCAGGCTGAAGCGTTGTTCCCCCAGCCTGCCCCGGCAGCCCCCAGCAGGACCATGAAACAACACGGGCCTGTCAGCACCTTCAACCGTCCACATCACAGCCAGGACACTGCTGTCAGCAGGACGCTATACACACTGACACACACACACACACACTCATTCACATACCACTGCCAGACACACACACTCACACGGAGAGGGGCAGATACCCCCCACCTACACACACACACACACACACACACACACACACACAGCATCAGCGGAGCGGTGTTTGGTTAGCCTGTTTGTGCCTGTTGTCACCTCTTTAGTATTCCACACAACATTACACACACATACATGGTCTGAGTCAGTCTTTACAAGTGTCTTTATCTTTCTGTTAATTATCTGCCTTCATCTTTCCACCGCCCCTTTTCAAAGTAAATAACTGCAATGTTGATCAGTCACATGATCAGCGGCTGCAGTCCGGACCAAGGACACCTCCAAAAATCTACAACGTGCACCTTTTAGTGTCCTTCCTGCCCCCACACGCTATCCTCATCCATCCTCGACCATGCATCTCTCCAGCACGTCCATATTAATTACTGTGTGCTCCGCCTGCAGCCAGGTCCTGCAGTGGCAGCAGACCACAGATGGTGCTGAATACTGGATGGAGCAGCGGTGCTGCGTCATGGAGCAGCGGCTGTAGGAGGTTAGATCAGGTGAGGTTTTTCTCCTCGTGACCCCATTTGGCAGACTTTTCATGTTTCTGACTGCTGATAATGGAGGTCTCAGAGGTTAATTCAGGTTTATTACAACTCTGGTATTGTTTGTGTAGTTCTGGCCCTCGTGTGATGACATCATATCAGCCAAAGTAATGTCTGAAATTTGCACAGTATTATTGCGACAACAAAGGTGAGAAAAACAAGGTTGTAAACAAGGTAATGGTTTCGTCAGATTATATAAGACACTTTAATTGGAGCTTAAACCAAGAGGGAGCTCATCCAAAATGTTGCCTAACTGCCCACATTACTATGGCAAGTACAGTGGGTCAAAGTTCAATCAGGGAGTCAGTCTGCAACTGTGAAGGATGTTTACAAGGCACAGTTTGGGGAATTAGGCGGACCGTCTGCCTTCATATTTTCTTCTGGTTAAATTTGACCAAACTATAGGTGCCCAGATCTCAGTGCTTAACTTTAACGTGATTAGAAAATAATATATATTAGCATGCAACTGTCTGGTCGCATGCTAAAAGGCTAGCCACAGCCCCTCCTGTCTCGTACTACCACTCTGTACAGCAGAAGACGACGGTCTGGTTGCCACAGTAGTTTCAGTTCACCCCGTGTCGTTTTTGAATATCTCTCTCTTCAGAGTTTACAGTAATGGGACAGATGGAAGCTGACATTGCTACTTGTTGGTTAGATTTTAACCAAAATTGCTTCATGCACTTGTGTTTACCTAAGCCTGCGAAACTGGAGAGATACCACAAGAGCAGGTGGCTTTCATGTGCGTATGACTTCATACTGAAGTGCTGAGCTAGGACTGTAAAGTTAACCTTTACTTTCTAGGTTAGAAAATCCAACCTAGGCCCTCATTTCCTCTCATATCAGCCCTGGACTCTGGACTATAATTAACCCGCCTTCTGCAGCTAACTTCAGCCCTACTGTACTGGCCTGAGTCACCTCTAATCACACTGTAGTGGTTCAGAATCAAGCTGCCAGCTCATAATAGCTTAGTTTGCTTGCTGGGAGTTTAACAGGGTAAATCACTCTTATATAGCTCAGAGTGTCGGGCGTTATTGAGCAGGACGACGTTGATTGATGGTTAGAAATTAGTCTCCTTGACACCACTGTATATTTGTCTGATAACTACTTATCTACAGCCATTGCTCTTATCAGCTGGCCCACATGCAGGCCTGAGCTCAATGTTAGAAGACTAGTAAGAGGTGTGTGCCTGTGTGTGTCATGCCATACGCACATTTTGCAGTTATTACGCAAGCTGCAGATACTTTTTGCTTCATAATGTCAGACAGCTTTTTGAACTGTTTTCTGTGTTTTGAATCATGTGACGCAGTTATGTGATTATGATACACGTGTACAAAGAGCGTTTGAGCGCTCGTCTGGATAAATGTGACGTTCTGAGACGGCCTCGGTGCAAGAAAAAAGCAGAAAAAACCTGAAGTGATATCCGATGAACCTCGTGAGTCCTGAAACAACACAAAAAACACTTCCAAAATCTTTTTTAGCGAAGCCACAAGACGTGCCCGGCTGCACATTCACAAGCAATTAAGAGTGAGTAAAACTTTCCCAATACACACACACAAAGCGCTACATGAAGCATGAAAGCCTGTTTGTCCGCGGGGACGGCTCATAAAGTGAGTCAGGCATGACTGGGAGGCCTGAGACCAGGACGCAGCCACATCAGGGAGGATTGAGTTTCCATTAGCAGGCCGGAGATCAGGTATGCAGCAACAGATTTAAAAAAGATGTAAGACGAAGACAGACAGGCAGGCAGGCAGACAGGCAGGCAGGCAGGTAGACGCCCAGAGAGACAGCTGCCCACCATATTAAATAGCATTAGCCAGACTATCTTCTCATAACCTTTTACCCCCCCAGGCAAGAGATGTTCCTCACGCTGCATTATGGGTTATGACTGGTCTGACCACAACCAGATACAGTTATCCTGCTTTTATTCCACTCCCCCAGGCCTTTCTGTCCCAAATGGGCATCTGTAGCCACAGACACCGTACAAGGACAGACAGGAAATATGGATCAAGAGTTAAATATAAAAAAAACTGACTTACTCACACACAAAACCTGCAAGGTGATGGCCAACAACATCTGCACATATTTCTGTGCTTTGTCAAGTAGCATCTTTTTATTGCATAAAGCAGTTGCTGAAAAATGACAGTCAGCTCAAAGTGTGTCAGTCCATCACCAACCTCGAGGCTGTTTGAAGAGCTGCTGACACAACATGCAGTCATCTCGTAAATGTGTTGGTTAAATCTTAAATGTCGTGAGTGATGTGTTTCAATGAAAAAAAAAATGAATCATCTTCCATCCTTTTCATTTGTTTTCTTATCTTTCTGTTGAGACGGTTTCTCCATCAGCAAATGTGATCTTCGTTCATATTTTGTGACATTTCATCTACAGGAGGAGACTGTAAGGAAGTGTGCACACAAGTTCCTTTGAGTGGTGGAAGAAATGTTTAGTATCCAACCTTTACTTAAGTAAAAGTGATAATCCAACAAGTATAATATCTACATTTACAGTTTTACTGGTAAATGTATCGTGTCGATGTGTACTTAAACCTACTACAAGACACTTTTAACTGGTTATGAAACAGTCTCAATTTACAATTGACTGGGTATTTCTATGTAGTTATTATAGTTAACTTTAATGCTTGTTTGATAAGTTACAAAACAATTTCTTCAGACAGAGTGCTGAGGATGAACTGAGGATGGTCACAGCCTGAATAAAGAAGCTGCTCTGTAGTCTGGTACGGCACTAAAACAAAGTTAACTACGTCCACCATCATCATATTACAGTTATTAATCTTACGTGGCTATGCATACATATTGTTTTGTTTTTGTTTTTTAAATAAAACTAGTATTTAAAATACATTGCCTCTTTCTTTCACTTGCTTCCAAAACTGCTAGCAGTTTAACATTTTTGGATCTGCGGAAATGCTACCGCTTTTGTCCACAGGGGTCGCCAGAATGAAAGAAAAATACATTTCTGTAGCAGCTTTATGTATCAAAAGTAAAAGTACTTGATATGTAGAAATACCTCCTTCAGAATATGTTTTTTTTTTTTTTTTTTATTTATCATGTGGGTAATATTACTGGATTATTTACATTCGCATCTTTAAGTAAAATCACTAATCAAGCCAGTTTTCCTTTTCACTCTGAGATCACACTAAAGTCACAGTAAGAGTTTTGAAAGCAAATAGAACACAGCACTTCTCAGGAAAAGATTATTCCATGAGAAACAAAACTCTTTTGCTCACTTCAACACGCTCAGACATTCTGTTGCCACAGGCTTACTCAGTCTGGTATGACCCGTAGCTCATGATATCTTCTGTTGGCGAACCTTTAAGTAGGTATTGTTGAGTAACTGACATTACTGAGTCAGTTAAATGATGCCTTCCTCCTGACTTGTAATGCCATTATTCGTTCTTTAATTGTTTCTTTTGGACACAGTGGTCGATATTATAGCTTTAATAATGCAACATAATGCATATGCTGATCAAACTGTGTGCTTTTTATGAACAGCTTTACCTCCAAAGTGACCAAAAGCCTGACCGTGATGTAGACGTAGAAGGGTACAAAGTACAATAATTTGCAATAATATATATGGGTAAAAGTATAAAGTAACACAGAGCTTGAGTAATGTACTTTTCACCTGTAGTGAATATTGTATGCTTACGTATATACAAACACATTTTACGGTGTAATGCATGTATAAGAAAGTATGGCTGGCCCCTGGGACATTTTTAATATCCTGTGTTATTATTAATTATCAGTGTTATCATAAGTTCCATTCAAGCAAAAGCCAGAAAACCTTGGTCTTATCTTCATAGTTTTGTCTTCTCTTTGGAGGGATAACAGAGGATGTTTCCAATTACCCCAAAAAAAACATAGACAGCCCATCTGCTGGGACAAGGATAATCACTATGCATTGCGCGTGCAGGCATGAATGAGCGAGAAACCATAGTCTGAGTCAGAGCACAGGTTCGCCAGGGGGGATAGATAAGACGCAAACGGCTTAACTCACAAGAGCCATTTTCAGTTTCACTCTAATCTGAATACTGTTTCAAATAAATCCTACCAGAATCTTCTGAGAAGGCAGATAAAAGGGTGTTTCTCAGCAGAGCTGCAAAAGCATGACAAAGCTTGTTCCCTGGTGGGCCAGTATGAGTCAGTAGTTTGAGGGTTAAACCATACTTTCAGTCCCTGCATGGTTTCCCATGCAAATGTCTGATATGCAAATGTGAGATAGCGGCATGTATTAGGCAACATGAATATACTGGTCAATAGGTCGAAAAAAGGTGGAACATGGCCTGGATAAACAAAAGGTTTCAGAAAATAGTTTGAACACGTGAACAAAAGCATCAACGCAGTCACACACTGAGAGACTTATGTAACTGTTAGATGCCTCAAAACATGACATGAGCTTCGTGTATTTTAGGTAATTTCGTAAAAGGTGTATTTAGAAACCATTTGTCATATCCAATTTATTCCTGGCTCCCATGGTTACTTGTGTGAATAACGCTTTCTGGCGTCACTCAACCAGAACCAGCGTTCAGCCCACTTGGCTTAAGCTTCTAGCGCACTGAAAGCCCCTCCAGTGCGTCTGTTATTATCATACTTCGTTACTTGCGCTAATTCCACCGAGGATCTGTTCAGATACAAGACTTGTATCCTCTCTCACTGTATTGCTTGTTTTCTCTCGTTTCCCGCAGTGTTTCCGGGCCCACCTGGGGTCATACTGAAGGTCACAGCGTGCAGTGTGTAGAGCGAGCGGCCTATCAATAGTCTTGATCACACACATATCAGATGAGCAGTGATTCAATTACTTTAACCAGACGGGTCATGTTAGCCCGTTTTGTGGGTGAAATAGGTCAGAGGTCAGCATGCTGAGCTGACAGTGAGATGCACTGTAATGAGAGTAATGTGAATGTCCTGACTGCTGGATGGTGTAATGAGCTTAATGTCCGTTTGTGTGTGTCCGTGTGCTGGTGGACCGCCACAGAAGGCACACTGGTAATCTGACATTGTCTATCAAGTATAACAGGGATCCGTTTGTGTCTTGAATTCACGTTCATAAGGGAAACAGAGTAGGGAGTGAGTTGGATTAAAGTGTTTTTTTTCCTGTACATTAAAGGCACGTCATACATTAACTGGTTGATCTTTCCTTTTAAACTATGCGGGGAATCAAAACCTTTACCTCGCTGGAGTTGGATAGACTGACATTGAATCCAAATTACAAAAAAAAGCAACAAAGGTCTTCTCTTACCTCCAGCCGCATATCTGTTCATATAATTCAGTTTTGGTTTTATTTTGTGATAACCATCTCTCTGATCTCTGCTTCAGCCATATGTTTTTTAAAAAAAAATTCATTCATATTTATCCTTTTCAACCCTTTGAGGCCTCCGGCTATCTCTCTTATCTAGAGCAACTTACATTACATCCACACTGTGTCATGTGTTTCCCATTTCAGCCGGAGAAGACCACATGGACCGAGCAGCATGTTATGTAAAGTGAGATGCATCATACAGCGGTTTTATCACAGGATGCTACAGCTAGAGGCTCTCACACCTCCCTGTGTAGATTGAATGGCGACTTTCATATTAGTGACATGGACTGCAGGCAACTCATTGTACACAGCAGTGACACGGAGCGTATAGTGTGGGTCACAAGGAAATCCCAAGAAGGAAATGATGACCTTGTTTTTCTGGAGTGGTGAAAACATCTTCTCTTGTAAATAAACCAAAGGTATACAATTATTATTATCACATTTTACACACGCACACACAATGGAGAAACATTTCCCAAAAGTCTCGGCCCTCAGTTTCCTGGAGTTCGTCCAGTGATTGAAAAATTGAGTTAAATCAGAGTTATTCAATAAATGTAAATTAACTCAAAATGGTGGACTTTCCCCTTCAGTCTACCCTCTCATCTTCTTTTCTATCTCGGTTTACATCTGTTTCGGTCTTCATGTGTGTACGTCTCCCTCTCTTAACCTCTCTCTCTCTCTCTCTCTCTCTCTCTCTCTCTCGTGCGCTCTGGCTCTCTCGCCCTCCCTCTTATGCGTTTCCATGGTCTCATGATCAATTAGCACACAAAAAGAGACGAGACGAAGGTGGAGTCAAGGAGACCGTGACGTCCAGCTCTGTTAGGGCTGCCATTTTGCGGGCAGCGGGTGCGGCCTGTGTGTTCGTGTGTATGCACATAGATCATGTGGCTGTGTTTTTATAGCCCAGTGATCCGGTCATATGATGGTCAACACCTTAGTACCACACATTACCTGTGAGGTACGTACACTCTAGTTTCAGTACATACTTTACATTGACAAGGCAAACAATGTGTTGGGAAAATGTATTTAAAGCAAGACTAAACACATGACACACAGACAAGAAGAAATTTTGGATTAAAAAAAATCCCATATTCAGAGGCAGTGGAACAGTTTCTCACTGAGCTTTTTATCCTCTTTGTATCAGTTCATGGACCTGTGAGAGGAGAGTCTTTCTGAGGGAGAGAATTTTTTTCTTCTTTCCCCAAGATAATTGTTTCACAGTTGCTTAACATTTGTTGATTGACCAGCTAGTCAGTTCATTCAAAAAATCCACAATTTGGTTAATCAATTAATCAGAAATGCCAAATATTTGCTGGTTCCAGCTTTTCAAATGTGACGCTTTGCCGTTTTCCACAGTTTTAA
>OMLP01029930.1:19837-37579 GCA_900302685.1 Spondyliosoma cantharus
CACCAACGCACACACACACACACACACACACACACACACACAGCAGTAGTGTTTCAGCTTGTGTATGTGTGTGTGTGTGTGTGTGTGTGTGTGTGGGACGGGGACGTGTTTACCATTTGGAGGAATGTACAGTATTTGGTAATGTGAAAAGCAGCCCTCAGTGGTCAGGAGTCGTACAAACACACTCTGTTTTATTGGATGGGCCTGAGATTCCTCTGTGTGCACCCAGGGGCAAGAGGGAGGAATTTAAATGCTTTAACATGCTGTCTCACTGTTGGGGATCTAATGCTACCGTGTGTGTGTGTGTGTGTGTGTGTGTGTGTGTGTGTGTGTGTGTGCGTCTTTCAGAAAGTGAATGCCAACGTGTATTTGTCTGCGTTTGTCCCTTAGACCTCATTACAACTCGCATTTTGCCTCACTGAGTCTATTCATGAGCCACAAGCTATTCAAAGCAGTGCCAGGTTGTGAGTTACATGTAATTTAAGTAATATATTTATCCAAAATCTGATTATTCGCTACAACAAATGGCTATCTGATCTTTTAGAATTGCATTAAAGTAATCTCATTTAATTTCCAACATCAGTTTCTATTATTCCCGGGTCATATGAGCACTCTGTGTACATTTCCTCATGTGTGCAGTTTCTGTTTGCAGAGCGAAGGCCTATGGCTTTAGCGAGTCGATAGCTATAGTACAGCGTGTGTGTTTTTAAGTGGTAGGGCCCTCGTCGCACAGCGCTACGCTCAGACACAGTCGGCCTGTGGTCCCTTTGAACCTGATGCAGAGCGGTAACGTGACCACCCCTGTCTCTTATCATGTTACATACGTGCATGTGGACACACAGAGTCATCTTTATGTAAGAATCTAGGTCAGCGTTGTAACCGGGAGTCAAGCAAGACAGGAGTGAAATCCAGACATGAGGTGGAGCGAATTCACACAACTGGTAACTAGATTACAGTCGCCCATGTTTGAAAGTTTTTTCTTCGCATTGTTGTCATTTGCGTTTTCCGACCAGCAGCTCCTGTTGTAGCTCAGCTGTCCAATCTGTCTCTGAATTTCCTCTTTATGTTTTTTCCTTTTCTCCTCAAGCACCAAAGCTTTCCTTGTTTTCTTAGACAGCTCGGGCATTATGATGAACCACTGCTCTTGAGGCACTGTAAAGCCAATAGAGAAATGATTTGTGATTTTGGACTTAAATGATATGTGATGTTGGACTTTACTAATAAACTTGGCTTGCCATCATCAGAGCACAGATGCTGAGATATTGTGCTTTTCCCTCTAGACATGTTGGAATGATTTATGTCTTTTTTAAGGCTTTCGCTGGCTCCGTTCTCTTTCGCCTAAAGGTGCTAACAGCTCCATCATCTGTCTATTTATCACATGATGATTTTATCATTTTTATTTCTTAATAAGTGCATGAATGTGTCCCTCAGGATTCGACTGCCGGCGGAAGTGGGGGGAAAAGAAACCCTTTGAAAAAACATTTTATGAGAATCGGCCTGAAACATCTTCATAGATGAAAATGACATAATTTGTATCATAAGCCAGCACAATGTTCATTTTCGGTCAGCAATGAAAGTCATTATGATATAAATAGTTCCTTAAAACATGAGTATTATCACTTGTACAATCTTTTAGCAATAACTTTTGCAACCATTTTGAAAATTAAAGGAACATTCATTGATTTTTGGTCACTAGGGGGCAGCACAACAATCTAAAAACATACCACTGACTTATTATCACCTGATAAAGTTGTTGTGTTACTTGTTAGCAAACACTCCTGAGCTAAATGTTTGGCTCTTTGGATGCTAAGTGCTACAATGCATCCACCAGCTAGTCGCTAACATTGTCTGTCTGTTATCAGGGGCAACAGCTGCTGTTTGTGGCTGAAATAAAGGTTGATGAGAGTACAAGGATGGAACTAAAACAGTAAAGTAGCAGGCCCCAAAACCAAAGCACTTGATCAATGTTATCAATCATATCTGCAGAGAATAAGATTTCGCTGTTGTCTACTGATGGACACTACCTCTGATTTCTCTCGATAACATAAACAGCATCCTATCAGACTTTATATAATGTTACAAGAAGTACAGTACAAGTTCAAGAAAGTTCTGGCAACTGTTGTAAATTAACTTAAAGGTTTTGCTGGATCTGAATGAATCTGATATAAAACTCAGAGCGGTGTGAATTACTTTGGCTAACTAACGCAGCTGTGGTCGCCTCCTCTTTAGCTCGACCTTACCCCTCTCACACAAAGTCTTCACACATTTTGCCTCTTGGCTTCAGTTGCTGTGACAACCTCACCTCTTGTGGAAAGACTTTTACAAGAGGGTAAAATATCACATCAGTAAATGTCAACCTCAGTGCTGGAAACTACTTCTATGAATATGAATTCACATGCCAAGATGTTTGACAAGGAATTAATGCAGAGCCTAGAAGAGAGGCTAAAACACTCTGAGTGGTAATGAATGACTTTATACACTTCCCTAGAAATGAAAAAACAACTTTTTTTTTTTTCATAGACAGTTTATCCAACGCCCCTCTAATAAACAGCAGCAGAGGAGGAATTAAATTGGAGGTTCTGGACGCGGCGATTGCTCTGAGAAGCAGCAGAAAGAAAAGTGCCGCTGTGCAAACACACAGTGACAAGTTTGCCACTTTATCAGCGGGGAGATCTCAAACTTCTCATTTCCTCTGGAGAGCAGGGGTCCTTGGGGATCTCTGCATGGATATGAGGCGAGGAGGGGTATGATACTCTCCCATCAATATTATTTCAGTGTTATATGGATGTGAATGCCTCCAGCTGTAACTGACCACTCGCTAAACTCCACCAAACATTAACAATAGCATAGCAACCGCAGCTACTCATGAAAGGCCTGTCACGCTTTGTATATCTCTACATGTTGAAGCGGTGTGCATGGGGCTCCCTTCATAGTAGCACTTGACTTTTAGATTAGACTAATGGATTTAACTGTGTGTTTATCTACCCTAATGAAAGACACATCATTCGCACGTCTGTCTAACTAATATGTTAGCTATTCTCTCCTGTTTGTTTTTTTAAACTTAAGACATTTTGAGGGTACTGTAAAAGGTCATTCATTTGTCACCTCACAACAAAAGCGCTCTTAAACAAGCAGCTGCTGTTCTTTTCGAGGTGTGTGAAGACTGAGTGGACGGCAGTGGATATATCGATCGCATGCTGGTTATGGTCCTGGCTGGCAGGGATGTTGTCTTTGACGTGCTGTAGAAACAGCTTCTCAAAGCACTTCATCAGGATGGGGGTGAGTGCCACAGGGCGGTAGACATTAAGACTAGACACTGCAGACTTTTTAGATCCAGGGATGATGGTGGCCGTCTCACATTACCCAACATACCCTTACATTTGCTTTACACATCATTTAGACATTATTCTTAAAAGCCTTTTCTCTTGTAATGTTAAAAGTGTGATATGGAAACAACGTTTTCAACTCATGGAGCTAATGTTCCTTTAATTATCCACAGCCATAAAGTCTGCTCGCTGTCAATTCAGCTGCCAAAACTGACGGGTCCCAGCTAGCGACGATCGACCCCACTTTTGTCTCGTCTTTCCAAAGATTCTTTCGATTTACTTAGAATTTCCAGCCACTTTTAAAATTTTTAAACCGCATGTGTGCCGTGCAAAAACGGAAAGCTTGACTTGCGCAGCGGAGGCTACTAATGAGGGCTTTAGTTAATGGTCAATTAAAGAAGTGTGACTGGAGGCTGGCGGTTCAGAGGAAGGAAAGGAAATACCCTCTTCAACTGAAAATACATATCCTATATTGTAAATCATGCTCACATAACTGCGAGAGGAAAACAGCTTCTTTGATGAGATGCTTGTGACTGTGTGCAGGCCTAACTTTCAGTAAATGGGGTTTAGGACTTTCCAAAACAGTCGCTCTTGGAAATTAATGTTGCATAAGGTCTGGCCCTGGGTAAATAACCGATGCATTGTACTAGACTGACACACACATGGGAGTAAGAGAGGCAGATTGTGATTCAGGTCAAGCAGTCTAAACGCTTCAGGACTAATGACTCACCATCTGTCATTATGTTCATTATTGCCATCAGTTAGCGTTACGACATGCAGAAATTTGTCGCTGTCATGCCGCACTTGAACCCGCTAATCAGGTAGCCCTGGTTTCTGGTTTAGACTTGTCTTTAGAACTTTAGAATTTTTAAGTAAATAAGTGAACAGTACTGCCTGTGGGAGTGAAATTAGTCTTGTCTTTGTTTTAGTTCAGCATCTTAAATCACGGAAGAAAAAGACAGATTTGTATGTATTGTGACAAGAAGTACATTTTATGAATGAGTGGATATAATTATACAAAAAGGAAACAAACTCGACTTTCCTTTGATTTAGGAACCATTTTTTTCCTGATTAGTAACATCCACTTTCCTGTTTTGTTTGGACTTTGGGTGATTCGAGGCCATTCTGTGTTTATAGGGTGACTCAACTTTTTAAATACGAGATTATTAAGGTCAGCTCCACCAGCTACAGAAACAGCAGAGGTATGCGCGCGCGCGCGCGTGTGTGTGTGTGTGTGTGTGTGTGTTTATCCAAATAAACCCAACAGTGAATATGTGCAGGGGTGGTCATGACTCATCTTTTAAATACCAATTTCTGTATGATTTGAGTGAAATGCACCATTGAGAAATCTGACTGTTGCTCTGGGTAAACTTCGTGGGAAACAGCCAACCTCCTTCCGCTGTTCATCTGCATGGCACTCACCAGAAAAAAAAAATCAACTGTTGAATGGCTGCACACAGGCACAAGATTTAGATTGATCATTCAAATAAACATGAGTTTGTTTATAAAATGAAATCTATCTTTATTTACAGTAAACAGAGGTGTGTGTATGCACAGTCCCAGATGCAAAACACACACAGACACAGATGCACATACGGAGTCTGCAAATGAGTGCAGGAGGTGTGTTTTCTTGCTCCCCGATGGTGTTTGAGTAAGCAAGTACACACATACACAGGCTTTGCTCAGTGTGTGTGTGTGTGTGTGTGTGTTTACTTATATGTGTGTGTTGCTGCAGATAGCTCCTCCTCTCTGGTGTATGAATGAGTGTCCTGAGAGTGCTAGATAAAGGTGGTCTGTGCAGCAGTCCTGCTCCACTGACCCTTAAAGGAGGCATTGATGGGTGGACCGACCGGCTGCTGCAGCTCCAGGACCTGCGTCTGCCGGCAGCACAGCGGCAAAGGATAGAGAGGGTGAGGGAGGGTGGGTACAGTAGGTGAAGGAAGCAGGTCTGAGATCTGTACAGTAAACCTCCTAACAGTGAGTTTGTGAATATGACCAAGGTTGCCTAACAGCGGCTCCGTAAGCGTACAAACACAGCTGAGACCTCTGGTATGTGAGGCCACCGCGGGTTTGGTTGTCCTACACATGGACACCCATGCAAACAGTGGAATGATTTTAAAGAGCCAACATAGATACAAGTATTTTGTATTGATGTTCATCTACCACGGTGGGGTTGAGATCCCAGGCAAAAAGAAGTGACTTCCATCCCCAGTGGAATGTGCTGTCGAGTTCAAACACAAATACATTTGCACAAAACGTAAACAATGACAGTTCTAAACATTAAGGTTCTATTCGTGTCAACTGACAATATAGATTTTTGAGTGTGAGTCGCAAGTCAGACGCAGAGATGTCCTCTGTGCAATTCAGTGGAACTAGATCGTGATCGGCACTTGATAAAATAGATTTGAAAAACACAATAGGACTGTCTCGTTCCAGAAATCGTGATCCAGTTTCTCAAGATAATCCACAGGCCTATAACTACACCAGAACTACACCCCCCAAACCGATTTCTGGAAAGAGACATTTTCCACTTTCCATTCTTTTTCAAAGGGGGGCAGACACCTCTACAGCTGGTTACTCTGCAACTCACACCGAAAATGACCTGAATATACTTAACCCAAATACGCACAAGTTCATGGAATACATTTTGGGAATGATGATTATTTGCTTTCTGAGACTGAAAACAGTGGGAAACAGGTTGCTTGGCTCTTTCCGAAGGTAACTTTATCTGCCAGCCAGCACACACTTTACAAAGTAAGAAGTTTTATCTTGTTTAAAAACATGTAAAAACGGCATATTGTTCCCAGAGTTTTTCTCGACCTAGCACAGTGACCCCCATTGGAGTATCCCCTGGCTGCCTGGCAACCTCATGGGGAAAACAGGTACCCAGGAATGTTATCAGTCTTCTCAGATCACTCTCGGCAAGAAAGCGAAAAAGTGTATTTCCCAAAATGTCGAAAGTACCCAACCCGATTAACTGAATTATGTTCACGTGGACCTGGTCCAACTTGGGTCCTGGACCAGGTCTCAGCTTTCCTCGAGGTCGCTCTATTTTTTATGTAAGGAGTAATAAGCCCTCATTCTTTGAACTATCTTTTCAAGTCTCATTTCAACGTGCATCCACTCACCTCTGTACACTGATTTTGGAGGCAATCGCGCTGCTTCTAAAATGTGCTTCTTGTGCAGTCTGAACGCACCATTACAGTGCAGAATAACAGCAACTCAGTCATATTATGGTAAATCACAAAGTCACAGGTCTGATTCCTAGTGAAGTCAGTTCCGGAAAAGGATTTCATCGAAACAAAACAGCGCACAGTGTCACCTACAGATCATCTGTTTGCAATAACAAAGGCAGTACTCATGCTGAATCATAGAGCGAGTCTTTCATCATCACACGGGTGATGATGAAACTCTCTACCCAGAGAAGAATAGATGTGTGGTTATATGTTGAGAAATGAAACAGAGCAATCTAATGAGCTGAGTGGAAAAAAATGGATCGCATTAGAAAGAGAAATAGAAACATCATTAGCGAGCACACAAACACTCATTTCCTCTGGCTGGCCAGCAGATTGTATCAACATAGGCTTTTGTTTGAAAGCCACAGATATGAAATATGGACGTGAGTAAGAGCACTGCAACTAGACCAAGAAGTACTAACCAACACCCCTTCTCCTCTGTTAGCACCCACCCACACACACACACATTTAAAGATACAAAGATACACACCAGCACCACATCCGGAACAAGGTGACCCTTAGCCCTCTTTAACTTTCTGCCAGATGCAGGTCAAACCTCAAAGGCACTCTGAACTTTCTACCTCTGAGAACCAGAGACGCCTCCATACATTGTGTTTGTTATTTCAGATGCACTAATGACCGTACATAATGCATTCATTCTGCCTCATGGATATCAAGTGATGCATAACATCAGCGTGCAAAAAGATTCAAGATACAAATGATAATGATCAACGGTCAGATTTCGTTGACTGTGTATGAACTGTTAACATTAACTCTAGAAGTTTGCTGCGAGGGCAATAAGACAAATTGGCTTCAGGCGTGGAAGCAGCACGTTAGTACAGCAGTGCTTTTGACTCCGAGCTAACATCAGCATGCTAACATGCTCACAAAGTCGAGATTCATCGTCTGGATACCATGAACATATTGTGTGCCGGATGTTTTGTTACACAGGACCATCTGGAAAATTGCTCTTAGAATCTGGGCGGGCACTGTCGAGAAATACTTGGCAGGTAGCTGGATGAACCATCTGTCTATCACCCATCTATCAAAGGCTAACTTCAACCGATCAGATCAACAGCAGAAGGCCGCCACCATCAGTGGAGCCAGTTGGGTTAATCAAATTTTTACTGAAGCCAGGAGAATAGCGAAGACATATAATCCATTCAGTGTTGTTCTCTGCTCTTCCTTCCATGAAGAACACTTTCCAGTTCTGATATGACTATTGCTATAGCAGCTATACTTACCGAAGTTGCTTCTCTTTACTGTTGTCACATCTAAAGAGGTTCCTCATCAGATGCTGATTGTCAAACTACTGTGGTTCAGCCACAAGCGCATAGATCACAGTCACGTGATCTTGTAAATCCAGCTGCTTCACAATGTAACTACGACATTACACAAGGGCAAAGGTTGACCTGCTGGTGGATATAAAGTCAGGGGATCAACACAGTCATCAGGATTCATCCTCTGAGGACTGCTGATATCGGTACCAAAATTCATAGTAATTCATCCGATAGTTGGTGAGATGATTCAGTCTGGATGGGTGGACTTACGGACCAACATGATGCGTCCATCCATTTCGATCGATTTTCTTCCACTTTATCCAGGGTCGGATCGCGGTAGCAGCAGGCTAAGCAGGGCAGTCCAGACGTCGACAATGTTTTCCAGCTCCTCCTGGGATGAGGAAAACATGCTGCTTGCGTAGATGAAAAACAATGCTCGAACAAACGTAATAGAGGTCCAAAACCTTTCCAAGCACCATTTATTTAATCTGAGAACAACATAATGTTCTCTGATAGAATAAGAATAATACAAAACATAATGTTTCTGCGAGGAAATGACACATCAGGCACTAATCAGCGAGGAAATGCAGAATGGGAGTCATACAATGACACCAACATACCGTACAGTCTGGTATGCATAATAACAAATAAATGACATTTAACATTATTATTATTTGGCAGGTGTGCATCACAGGCTGCTCTAATAAAAAGCAACTGAATTAGTTTTTAAAAAAAATGTGACAGGACTGATTGGAAAAACAGTTCTGTGGTTGGAGCTTGTCAGAGCAAAGGTATTCACGTAGTATGAACAAAGAAAGCTTCCTTCCTCTGGCCTCTGCTACAAGCCTGGCCGTAACGCATGATGACTACATTATATAGTATTTCTTTATGATATGCTGTATAGTGCGGTGTGGATGCTGTGGTCATAAAGAGTGTTAGCAGGCTCTCTGTCTCCGCATGACAATACGAGCCTGGCCCCGAGCCCGGGTAATCACCAAGCGGCCGGGCCCATTCACAACGCCAGCTATACCCGTCCCACACAGCCACTCAGTCAGCAAAGTTATGCTATTTGTACAGTATAAACATTTTGGATGATTATATGTAATTACCCAGCGCAGCACGAGTGCGTGGACATCCACACTGACTCACAAACGTACACACACACTCACGGTCGGACGCGTGGACTCGCACAAACTCGCACACAACTGACCTCAGGGATTCTCTTCCACGCTGAAAAGTGTTTACCGAGTAATATGGCGAATGAAAAGAAGTCCGGGACGTGGTCACTGCCAAGATCCTCTCCAAATAAACACCCCCATTAAATATTTTCACGTCAATCTTATTGCCATACTCTCTCCTTCCCTCCCTCCCCCTGCTCTCTCAAACCGCAGTGCTGACCGTGAAGCTTCATTCATCACGGCCCGAGATCTCATGTGTGGCTCTCTCTGTCTTCGACGCCATTGGTCAGAAAAGTGCAAGGAGGCCAAAACGCACGCAATGTCAACGCACACTCCCTGCATTCACATTCACAGGGGTCCCACCCGCTTGCCCTCACAGATACTTCCTTATCGACCTCCGAGCTTGGCTGCCAATCACGTGTGCTGAGGCCGCGCCTGGTTCTAACTAAAGCCCCTTACTGAACTAGATAGGAGATGTTAAATTTTACAGCTGCGTCTCTCAAATAAACAGGCCTGAGACTTTCGCGCCTGTGCTCTGTCTCTTCCTTTTCACTTTGTGAGAGGTTCAGGCCATTGTCACATTGGGCTGCAGAAGGCTGATGGGGCAGAGTGAGTGACACATATAGCACAGAGATAGTGATTGTTATTTCCAGGTTCCTCTCCTACACGGGCACTTGAGCTGTTTGCTAATCAGATCTGTTTTCAGAAGCCGCTTGCTGACAAAGCAATGTTGTAGATAGACGTTTACTGATGAAACCACTGGCCCACATTTCAACTTTTATCTCTCCAGCTTAATGTGGAGCTCTGTACTGTACATTTATAAAAGAGGAAACAAATTATCTTTTATCTAACAAATGAGAAGTTGAACCGTTGGTAACGAAAACACAGCCTTTTCTTACACAGCACACTCTGGGGTTCAACTGCTATAGCCATAGTTGTTCTAGTGTGACCACGAGCTTATGTTGTGCTAGCTAGCTATGCTTATTTTAGTTTAGGAGTGCTAATAAAACACTATGTGTTAGTAATTAGAGTGAGAGTTTACATTTTTTCCTCTCACACATGAAAAGTTGAATCCAGAAGTAAAACTATTAGTAAAACACACCGCTGCTAGGTTCAGTACACTTTTACTAAAGCCTGGTATAAGCAGTAGGCTAGCTTACATGGCTTATGTTTGCTAATATTCGCAAGATTTAGGTAAATATAGCTGTTTATAATTTACATGCCTTATTTCGCTGATTTGTGCTACTGTAACACTATGTTTTAGCATTATTCTTATACTGTACTGCTCCAAATAATATAGCCTTGATAAATACCTTAAAATCAACGCAGCGCCACGTAGCCTAGCTTAGCCTAGCAAAAATAATGGCTGCGCAAGTACAACGACAGAGGTACAAAAGAAGTAGCGGTAGGCTACATTAAGTCTTAAGACATTTTTTTGAGCATCAAAGCTTGTAAACCTATTCTAGTAGTAACCCAAAATAAAATTATGAACCTGAAAGTGAGCATAATGTGTCTCCTTTAAGAAAATATACCAAAGGGATGAAATCTATTATTTATATTTTATAGTCAATGTGATTAATATACAGATACTAAGGCAAAATGCATTTTTAGATGATAATGGTGGTCCATGTACATTGTATGTTATTTCTTTAACCTTGATTTGTCAAGGCATAATTAGCTTTTCCATGGATCCGGGAGTCTTTCTGCCCTGTGGGCCGGGTAAAACTGTCTTATCTTGTATTATAGGTTTATTGTGGTCTCTGTAGCAGATTAAAGGGCAGCCAAGAATATTCTGACCTCTGAAATAAAGCAGCCAGAGACAGAATTAGAGTCATACCAGGTTAGCATGTGTGTGTGTGTGTGTGTACCTCATTAACCATACCACAGTGAAACTTCCGCCCACGTGCTCAGTCTGGGCTGCATGAATCTGGAAACATCCTTATACAGAGCCGCTTGCCTAAAAACGGCCTGGCCTGGGCCCTTAATGGTATTTACACCCTCTGTATTATTTACATTGGGAGAGGAGTAAAGAAAACATGTTTTATGAGAATGTTCCGCCCGCAAAGACGTGATGTCAGCGCCGCAGCCTCGTATACAGGGTGGGGCGAGGTAAACAAACACTTCTCCCATCTTTCTCTCTCTCACTTCCAGGGGTCACAGAAGGTAGGGTGAGGTGCGACTGCCTCTCTGCTCGTGGCTCTGCTCACTGTTGACTCACAGTGGAGCTCAGAGCTGGGGCCCTGAACAAGAGCCAGGGGCCAGTGTTAGTAAACTGTGGAGAAACCAAGGGAAGTACCTCATCCGACACACACACACACACACACACACACACACACACACACACAGCTGAGGGTTTACACTGTGCGAGGACCAAGAGAAGCGTCTCATCTGCATGGCTCACACACAAACAAGCACACGCGCACGGAAGAGCCACAAGCATTGGCGGTAAACACTCAGGACTTGATGCACTGTAAATATTTACAGCTCGGCAGGCGTTGAGGAGAGAAGAACATGGCGGACCGAGCAGCTCTGGCTGAACGTGACCAGTCTCAAGCCAACTCCCCCCACGAATCTCCACCCTCGCCATCCCCCATCACCTCTGACCATCGCCGGACTTCAAAATCCGCTGGGCAAACAACATTACCTTATTCAGCATCTGTGCGCTGTGGCTTACCTTGGCTTACCTTGCGGCTGCTGGGGAGGTCGCCTCAGCTGAGTGTGGGGCCGGAGGCAGCTTCCTGAAAATCAAGTGAACATTGTGTTTTTAGCTCCTCACAATAAGGGAGGGCAGCAGTAGTCTGACAGCAAATGTCAAGTGTGAGCTCTTGCTGACAGATGTTTAAGGGTCAGGAAACAAAAAAGAAAAAAAGAAAAATGGTTATATATTCAGACTTCCAGGAGAAAGTCATAGTTTTATGAAATATGCACCTGCCAAAATGAATGATGATGAAAAACTGTCTGTATGTGGAGATATAAAAGTAGAGACAGTAAAAACCAGATGCACTGAATTTTCCTTTGCTTCCCAAGACATCTTGGATTGAGTTCACTAAAACATGCATTAATAGATATTTCGCCCACCAGGAGGCTGTGCAACAGGTGGTAAGCACAACATTGAAGTGTTTTCACCAAATGAATGTTGTGGTTATGGTGATCTTGTCAGCAATAATTTAACTATTAATAAAACGATCACACACAGCAACATCTAGCGTGAAGTAGGAGTCATGTTTCTGGTCATCTGACAAATATAGGTCGCAAATTCATTCTAATTTTAGCTCTGGTTTTGTCTCCTCCGATGCCAGAGGCAAATCTCTTTCTCTTTCGCTTCACTCAACACACCAGCTAGCCGTTAACCTTGTCTGTCTGCCGTTTGGCGGTGGACAGGTAGCACACAGTGAGTTTGTAAGACTTGTTTTTCACTGAAAAAAGGCCTCCTGCTGCTGCTGTAAACAATGTTAATGAGAGTGGTGAGGCCAGAACCAAACAGAACCAAAAGAGTAAAGTTGATGGCCAATATAGCATTAACAGTGGGCTGAGTAAGCTTTCACACTGACACGTTCGTAAATGGGCTAGCGCCAACTTTATCCCAGCTTGCCGGCCCTGCTCTGGACACGAACACGGGACCAAACGAGGCTGAAGTAAACCGATAATCACCATTCAGTGTTAATATTGTTTGTGTGTTCCAACGGACGTTTAACCCACGAATAGTAGACATGCAAAGTGAATTATATAGCCCTGGGCTAAGGTTAACCCTGGGGGGAAAAAAAATTGTGCGTCTGAAAGTGGGCTAAGCTATCCAAGGGTCAACTCTTAGCTGAGGAAAGCCCTGGACTGAGAATGCTTGGTGTGAAAAGACCTGCAAAGTAAGAAAACTGAAACAGCAATGTATGTAATATCTAAAGTATGCTAACATTAGCTGCCATTAGCCACTACTTTGGCTTGTTCAAACTAGACCAAGTAATGCATGGGTGAGTTTAAAAAGTTAAAAACTCACTCAATCAATCATCAATTCTATTACAAATAACCTTCTGTCTTTTTTTTTTAAGCTTTACTGTTGCCTTCAGAAGGAGTCAGATAACACCTGCCTGAACAGTAATCAAATACGCCGCTTGTAAGTGAACCTTTGATTAATTTTCATTGAATGCTGCTCGACAGCCTGACAGCTCTGTTTGTTTGAAACTTGTAGCAGTGCCAGTTGGGTGTGGTTTTCAAACACACACACACACACACACACACACACACACACACACACACACACACACACACACACACACATTGTTTCATTGTGAATCCAGAATAGTGTCACATAGTTGACAATCACAGATATGCATACAGAAGGGACTTTTGGGGGCTCTTCAATGATTTACAGCACCAGTGACTCAGGGCCCAGGAAAGCAGGGAACTTTAGGGGGTTACCCCCGCTGAGAGGAGATGTTGTTTACTTTCACTTTGATTCTAAGTAGCAATTATACCTCATTAAAGATAGAAAGGTTTTACTTAAATCACTGTAATCTAATACATTAATACTAAATCAACAAAAACAAAAACCTGGGGGGGAAATTGGATCAAATGGAAAGTCTGGGCCTTGTGGCACAAAAATGATTAACATCCTCTGCTCTCCACTTTCTTACTTTGGCCAACCGCCACCCATCTGGCACCCATGCAGGCTAAAGCAAAGTCTCAAAAGCATGTGCTATTACTGCTTGACCCCAGGTCTGGGCTTAGCATGCCAAAACAATACCAGGACGAGCCGAGCTTCCCAGTGCAGCGGTGGAACACAAATAGTAACTTCTAGAAGCCGCCACTACAGAGGAGAGGGGAAACTGAAGGAGGAGGAAAAACAGCAGGACGAAGAAGAGGTGGAAATGGGTGGTGGCCAGGAAGCGGGACTCTTCCTGCCCTAATCACAAGTCAGAGAGTGTTTCCTTTCATTGTAGGAGCTCCAGATCCATTAACCAGCGAGACCCCTGCGTGCACACACACCACTACACACCACTACATACACATCCTTATGTAGAAGAAGTTCATCTTTTATAGACATAACATATATGAACGTTAATACACTCAATCAAACACTATATGCAGGCTTGTTGACTGACACAGTGAGCCGCACACACTCATTCCCACACACTGTGAGTCACAGGTACGTGGATCCTACTTGGCAGGGCCTGCCACATTGTGCAGCCCTTTGGCTCTGCTCTGATAAACACTTCATTATGAAATCCTGAGGACACAGTAAATATTTGCCGGGGCGCTTATCAGCCTCCCTTATCTTGGCGTGAACTCCAGGCACCACATGACTCCTGGGCCCTTCATTTTCTTAGTGCCTTTGCTACCACTGATAACTTCGCAAAACAGCCCAGAGAAAAAAGTTCCTCTTTGAAAAGCTCCTGGAAATGGAGGCAAGACAGCAACAGTGGCTTCGCTGTACCAAAATATAGGCCAGCGCTTTTTATTTGGTCTAGACGTGACCGAATGTGACACTCCAGTCAGGGCAGGGATGGGCTGTATTTTGCCCTGCTCCAGGCTGGTGAGTTGCAAAATAACCAACTGCCCCTATTTTACCTGGTCAGGTGACTGATAGCAGACATCCATTTACAGCTGCAGGGTTAATGAGTTATGGGTTAATGGCTGTGGTTCAGTTCCCAGACTGATACATCCACCTCAACCTGTCTGACCTCAGTGAACAGTCACAATAACAGCGTTCTGACTGGTTTACTTTGAAAGATGAATTAGTGAAGCAAACAAATGTGATCATTCAGTGATCTACGCTCACTGATTTGTCACAGTGGTGAGCAGTCAGTCTGGCTGTGAGCCGAGTGTTCATCATTCACTCCTCGATCTATAGTCCTGGAAATGTTTTCTTTTACTGCTACTTTACAGGTCTTGTCCCACATACTTTTAAGAGGGGTACATTGTACTTTGTTCTTGGGCCTTTTCATCGCTTTATTATTTGATAGGACGGCTGCAGAGTGACCGGAAATGCGATGAGACAGAGACGGATGACATGCCACTAGGACAAGGACACTTGGGACCAGCTAAGGTACCAGGCGCACCAAAATATTGTTTTTTGTTTTTTTTTACTTCACATACAGAACTTTTCCTTAACTACAGTTGCTGCTCCCTGAAGATGGGATTAGTGTACATTATGTCAGAAAAAAGGATCATAATGCACGGCATATTAAAAGATTAAGATCGTTTCCTGACAGCCTGAGCCACCAACACATTACCTGACTGTGCTCTGCTTCTGGGCTCCTACACAGTTTCCATTTCAAAGATGCAGACCTCATCCCTCAGATGATCGCCGGTTGCACTTTGTTTATAGCAGAACATTACACATTTTGTAATGTTACGCAGTTCATTCAGGACTGCAAGTTTCTGTGGTGTTGTTGCTTTTTCATGTTCATACCGAGCTCTCGACCACAGCCCACCTACAGCTCTTTGTTCTTTTAAGACAAGGAGACGGGAGTTCAGGGTCGTGGCTTTCTCTGGAAACTAACTGGTCAGTGCTTTTACTGTATACTGATGACAACAAATGCTGCACCAGTGCCCCCCCACCCCACCAAAGGCCCCAGGCCAAGTAGTGTCACAAGGCAGCTGGAGCTCTGCAGCGCCCAGGACACACTTCATCCCTCCAGACTTTTTCCACTGGAGGAGGAAGACAGTAGTTGTGCTGTAACATCTGTGTTTGCAGCGTAGGAAGCACAAGTGTCACACTCTCTGCAGCAGCTCATGTTTGTTAGAAATCACATCCCCGACACTCTGAAGCTTTTTCAAAATGATTTTTATTGGGAGAACTACAAAAAATGTACAGTACAAAGTTAACAGTCTCACACTCAATTTGTAGTGAACTGACTCCCCCAAAAAAAATATTACAACTCTCGTTGTCTTTTTGTCCGTTTGTTACATTCAAAAAGCTTTACTTCTGATAAAGTAGTCAAAAGTACATAGTGCGCATCCCCCTGTACCTACTATGTACAAACCAAACGTGTTCATCCACTTCCCTCTCCAGCAAACTCAAGACTCAGACTAGATTTCAATATCAAAAAAAAGAAAAACTTAACAGAAAATCAAAATAGAAGTAGAGGAATGGGGATTTAGAAAGGTTACGGTTGTTTTTTGTCAGAGTGTCTGAGTGGTAACAACCTTTTTTTTTTTTTTTTTTTTTCAATAAAAATAGTTTCAGAATCCAACACTACATTCAGTTCAACCTGTGTATAAAAGATGCCATGTAGGAAAAATACTTTATTTGGTTAATTTTAAGGCATGTCAAGATGGTGAACCCCATAGGCACTACACAATAATACTGGGGCACAAGGGATTGCTACATTCTTTAGCACGTGGCTGGAATCACAGTGTGACCTCGTGCAAACAGAGAGAAAAACAAAAATACTTTTTGGTTAATTTATTGACTTGGGTTCTTTGTCACTGAAGTCTGATCTAGATCAACAAAAAAGAAGTAAGGTTTGGACGGTCTGTACAACCACATCGTTTATACATTCTACAGAAACATCTAAATAGGGATTTGAGAGAGAGAGAGAAAAAAAAAAGCCTTCTACAGCACTGACACGCAACCTCAGGAGCAAACAGCAATCACGCAACTTTTTTTTTAATAAACGTAAACAAGGAAACAAAATTAATGAAATAAATATCACATACGTTCTCTTAAATTAAGATTTTTTTTTTACTCATTTACAATAAAAATAACCAAGTGAAGTTACAAAAAAAAAAGGAGAAAAAAACAAACAAAATATATATATATTACTGTGAAAAGAACATACACTCCACTTTATGCAGATTAATAATGGCGATCATAATTTAAACATAAAAGAATATAGATCTATTGCTTCATCATACTTGATAAATACAGTATGGACACAAAATTACCAATGTAGCCTATACTTTTTTCACAAGATAATAAATAAGTTAAATAGTCCATAGCCAGTTATGCACAGCTATGTAAATCACTCAAAAACAGCTAAAAAAATATATATTCAACCATCAGCAGTGATTTCCCCGAACAAACCCAACTCAAGAGTGCTTTTAAACCAAGCAACAAACTAGACTAACCAAACGAACCACTGGGTGGCGCTGGGAGGAGACAGGTCTGGAATGGAAGTTGAAGCTTTCAGAGAGGAAAAGGAAAAAAAAAAAGAAATAACACACTTTGATAAAGAGAAAAAAAAATGTTACTTTGAGTCAAGGCATATTCTTGGCAGGATGGGAGGAAATCTGAAAACCGCTTACAGTCTCTTCTTCTTGTCAAGTCATGTTACCCACACATCTAATCCCAGGAAAAAGTGTGGCTTGCCTGATAGAGCAAAAAGGGAGGAGGGGGCTGCCGTGAGCCCTTGGGCAAGGCACTGATGGAATGCCTTCTGTTTGCTATCTAAAGTTTTAATACAGCTATATTACATACAAAAGGAAAAAAAAAAAAGTTACTAAACTAATGCCAGGTCAAGGACACTTTTAAACTGTTCGAAGCTTTATTGATCCCTGTGGGTGAAGTCATCTCCTCTTGCCCCCCTCCAGGGAGGTCAGAGCAGGGTCAGCACCCGTGGAGCTGCTAGGGATTCACTGTCTTGCTCAAAGGCACTTCAGCAGGGTGGTTGCTGATGAAGTTGGGGGTAGAGGGCACCGGGGCGAGTGGGTGAGAGGGCTTAACTGGGATCCTCTGCTTGAAGGACAGTCTACCTCAGGTCTCTTGACAATCCCCACCCCCCCC
>OMLP01029934.1:8435-18825 GCA_900302685.1 Spondyliosoma cantharus
CATCTTTCTTTTCGCCTTGTATATCGATGAAATTGGATTTTTCTGCTCTCCCATGGAGGACAATCACTGCGGCAATTGCCATCTCATAGCAAAGTTCCACAGCACTGTGAAAGGAAGAAATACAGGGGAAAGAGCATTAAAAAAACAGTAATAGCTTCTATCTCTATCTCTGTCTCTGTCTCTGACTTGCTATCTTCATCTCTTCCTTGGCCTGTCATTTCACTGTCCCTCTCCTCCTCAGTCTTTGCCCTCTGCCTCTCTGTCTGGAGAGTGGAGCTAAAATTTGAAGTACATTTTGCTTGTGTTGTTTCAAATGTAAATTAAAATTAGAAGATTAGAGCTGTTTTTTTTGCTTGTCCTGTCTTTGTCTTGGAGCAGTAAAGACGTTTTCTTTCGCCACCGCAAAGCACTCAGTGTAGTCTCTCTCTCTCTGGCTCTGCTAGTTGTATAACACTGACACAGTAATCCAGAGTGAAGACATGACAGTGTGCTGCTGCACTGAATTATTGTGTCGGAGACTGTTTGCTGTTATAACCGCATGATGGGATTCGCAGGGATTTAACGGGAAGTCTTTTCAAGGAGCGCTGATTTCACAACAACAGAGAAGCACAATCGTTTATGTTTAAGAAAGAAAAAAACAGCGGTGACACTCCACAGGCTAAAATATTAATGCTGAGATGCAACTTTTTTTCTCAAATGTCAGCTTATAAGGCTCAATGTTTGTTGAAACTTGGTCGCAGGTGTTTCTGGACCATTATGACTGGTATTTATTGGATTGCATTAGATATTTGTTTGTCCTGTTGGTCCTTTTTTGTATAAAAAATACTAAAGAAAAGGGTTGAGCACATTTTCCTTAGCCTCAAAAGTAGCTAGTCTTGCATTATCTAAAGTTTTGACAAAAGGACATCTATTGGTTTAAAAACCAAACAACTAAAATCTAACTAAACATAACTGAATTGCAAAAAAAAGTATGCTTGTATGCTTTCTTGCTGAGAGTTAGATGAGAAAGATTAGTCCCACGATTGTGTTTTTTTGTAGATTTGAAGCTACAGCCAGCAGTCGGTTAGCTTAGATTAACACAAAGGCGGTAAACTAAAAATCTGTGGCATTGAAATACAAGCAGCAGCAGTGTTTCCCACACCAACACAGAGCGGAGACTCCAGGAATCCTGGCACAAAACCCCCATAAAACTATAATGTTTTTTGTTTTTACATTTTGTTCTTTGTCTTGAATTTGACCACAGGACATTGGTGATTAATTTCCCGAAACAGTCAGTTGACTGACTCCACAGGTACTAGTTGTAATCTAAGTAGCAAGGAACGCACCAAGTGTTGTTCAGAGTTTGTTTGTATAAGGGTCAGCCTCTGACTAATCTCAGAACTCACCAGAAACTCCAGTTTTTATGTAGTTTCCTCTAGTCTATCCTGTTTCTCCTCCTCTCTGTACGTTATTTATAAAGTCTGCAGCCCTCTGAGGTGTCTTCCTGTCAAGTTGTGCTACTTGAATTTTCATTTCGCTAATTTTCCACTGACTTCCTACGCAATTGCCACCTCTAAATGTTGTTGTGTTGCCCCTTAAAGCACATCTGAGCTGATGCTTAGTCATTTCTGTGTATGACATGACATATCCTTAAGAGCAGGTTGCAGTGAGTCACACAGCAGAAGTCTCATTTTCTCTCACTCTGCAGAACCATGCTGGGGTTTCTCCCCATTCCAGCCCTCCTGCTCAGCTGCAGATAAGAGAAAGAAGCCATCAGTACAGGGTGTTATTTGTTTTATTCATTAAAAATTGGAGGCTTTTTCCTCTAAATTGAGCTGGAGCCTGCGTTGCGGTGCAGCTTCTATCTTCTCCATATCGCTGCAGTGCATTAGCAGTAATGACTTAATTTGTCTATGACACCCCCCACCGGCATTTTGTTTGGCTCCAGATGAGCTAAAAACCTGGCGGAAAGCAAATAGGGTAAATAGGATGCAAATAAACAGAAGCAAGGAGGTAGATACTTGATTGCACATGGTGGCATGCATAGTACCGGGTTCTTGTTGCAACGTAGTTGTGTTCATCCATTGGTCAACCACAATCAGAAAACTTATTTTTTGGTAGAAATAAAACGAGGCTGTGTTTTGCAGCAACCAAACCAAGATCAGGGCTATTTTCCGAATCAGTTGGGGCAAAAGCTGGAAATCAAAATTTGAGACCACTCAGTAATCACACAAATTACTCTCTCCTATCTAGCCACCAAGGTATGTGTAGACACTTTTGGCAGCGTGTCCTCACATGTCGCCATGCTGTGTGTGTCTGCGTCAATGCGCGTGCATTGTTTGTGTTGTAAGTGTTCCTGCAATCATTGTCACACATGGCCTTTTGTCCTCCCCGGTGGATTAGTGCACTGATTAGTGCCAGCTCTGCCATTTAGCCAGGTATTATTACCTTATACTTGGTATTCTAGACAGAAACCCGAATCCAGCTCCTTCTGACTCTCTCTTTCTCTTCCAATGGCTCAATCTTGGCACCCAGGAGAAGTCTTATTCTTGCCTCTTTAGCAGCCCAAAAATCTCTTTTTAGCCTCTTTATCTGTGAATAAGCTTCTCTTTTAAATCCTTTTTCCGTAGCTCTTGACAGTTTCTTTGTCTACGCTGAAAACCACTTGATTCAAGGCCAAGAGGGCACAGATATAGCATGAGCTTACAAGTTAACTCTTAAACTTTGGGCATACTTCTTTATAGTGTTTTAAATGCAAACTATTGTATTCAGACCCCTTTTATTTTTTCCACGCTCGTCAAGTCTGCCCAATAATAACAAAGTGAAATAAATCCTCTAATAAATAAATATTTCCTAGCCGTCCCTTGTACCCTCATGGAAATACATCCCTGAACATGTACATATCTTTGACATGTTAGGGGCAGTTCTTGGAGTTCATGACTTATTACTCATGGGATCCTACATAGACATAAATCATTTCCAGTTTATTAACTTTGACACACGCGGACTTGAGACATCTCTAGAATGGTCAAAGGAAGCAAAACACATCTATTGAATTTGAATTACCACAGCAGTGTCTGAATTTATGTAAAGAAGGTATTTCTTTGTTTCAGTTCAATAAATATACCATCCACTATAGGGGTTTTTGCGTTGTAATGTGGAGGAATCTGCGTTTGAATGTCAAAAAGTATAACTTGTTTACAGAATGTGAAAAGTGAAGGACTCTGAATCCATTACAAGCCCTCAAAGTAGTTCATCCAACTGAAGAGGACTTCAAATCTGTATCAGACCTTTTGTCAGCGTTGTCATGTCCCATCTTCTTTTAGCTCTACAACACATGACTATTGATCTTTTCAGCAGTGCAGTTCATTCCTATTGATCTTTTCTGAACTATGATGAATGTCTTCCCTGCCAGGGGGTTAAGTTAGGGCAGATGGGACCAAGAGGCTTTCATTTGTCACATTGCTAGTGTATCCAGCATAATTTATGCAAGATGATTTAGGTGTTTGGTTTGTAGTGATTGTCACAAAGTCTAAGCTTAAACCTATTGTCAGGTCTTTGCTAAGATGTATATTTGTTCTTCTTTTAGCAATGCATGGATTACATATTACAAAGTTTTGAAATTACATTTTTAGCCGTTGCAGTCTTGTTTGAAACCCTTTCTTCTAAAACTTCTAAACCAACTTCCTCTGCACTAAAATGAAAGGCTTTTCTTCTCTGATTTCATGATTCTTTCTGTGGTCTCCTGAATCTCTGCTTATGGTTTTGTGTAATTACAGTCAGAGACAATAGAGTCAAAGCAAAATGCTTGACAATGTGTAGTATGGGAATGAAAAGAAGTTCAGTTTCAAGGTCTATGAGTTCATTATTTCCATAATAGTTTTGAAATTGTAGAGGAAACTATAGAATAAAGGGTCGTCCACTCTTTCATAACCTTTACAGAAGCAAATAAAACGAAAGTTCTCTGAACAAAAGAACTATGTACCAAGAAAATCACTCCAGATTCATATGATTTCCAGTTTTTCCAGTTTTGTAAGAGCCACATTCCACTCTTACCACAATTCCTTTATTTTCCTTGCAGAAGTTAATAGTGTTGTGCTATTTAATGGGCAAATGGATTTCGTTCCTCTAAGTGCACTGTGCAAGTAAAGCTTCAACAGAGAAATTTCTCAGACCATAGATTTTAGACTACATTTTCTCTGACATAGGAAAGTCACTTTCCACCATTAGGTCAGTTTGGATAATCCATCATTCGTACAGATGCATTTTTATCAATTTTGATTTTACCCACTACACCAGATTTTCTAACCTCAAGAGGTGCAAAGAGAAAGTGGACTAGGTAGGCAACACTAGTCAGAGCCCTTTACATCCTGCAAGAAGTTGCTTCTGCAAGTATTTTTAATTTTTTTGTGACATGTCTGCGAGAAAAAGTAAATCGTTCCTTAATATACATTTCCTGAATTATTTCTATCCATTCAGGGAGTGTTGGACTCTTTACTCAGCCATTCCCTGGTAATTGCTTTTTAACTACCTGCTAGTAGCATTTGTAATAAATTTCTCTCCTGCTTTTTCAGCCCACTTGGCACATTTCCGAATACATAAAACTATAATTAAAATCAAGCTACGAGACGATTATTGATCTGATCTCTTTTACCTAGTCTATGCTGTAGGAAGAAGTATTAGGACACTCCCAAAAAATATCAAAAATGACCAGCAGACATATTACCACACTGTTGGAAAGCTTTCACCCAGCGCTGTATTGAATGTGTGGATTGTGTAGGGCAACATTAAGCCAAGAGGCCAATGGCACAAAATGTCTTATCAGTGGAAGTGTAAAGAAAAATGATCAAGTGCAAGTTTTACTTTTATTAAAGTGGAACCTTTTGTCGGAAAACATTGGCATTGGTAGATATCCCCTAATATTGCCCCTGGATCAAACCTCATGCGCCTCTCAATCAAGCCATCCATCACACTTTACAACCTCTTACCATTTGATCATAAATGTGCAGAACAGCCTCTGAGGGCTGACAAAACACATTCTCCTCAAGTGGTATAAATGGTATAGGAGCCCGGTTAACATGGCTGTGTTTGAGGAGGTAATTCAGGTTGAGGGGGTCCAGCTATGAGTCCATATGCTATGGGTCACTGGGGGATTATGACCGGTGGTCTGCACGTTGTTGACTAGCGACCCTCTGACCTTCCAGGATTGCTGCCTGTTATTACAGCAGTCGTTTGTGGGAGGATAAGCACAAACGCACACATAAACGCGCACCTATAATTCACACTCTTTCACAGAGAGGCACACATGCATGGTGCACAGCCACACACACACACAAAACAATATAGAATAAATGTTTTTCATCAGTGCAGACTTTATATCTACAAAATACACTCCCCACTTACATTACAGGTCACAAAGTTAGCATCCATGTTGTGGACAATAAGCCCTACTGGTAATAGAGCTGTGCCCCTAATATCCCTCTCCATTAAGTTTTAATGGGTTTTGAGTGGTGGTAGATGGGTCAGGGCTGTAAAGGTCCGGCTGCAGTGTACTGGACTACATCAGATCTGAGGTGTTTAGAGGCATTGCTTTGATGAAATGTTGCCTTTTGCCTAAATAGCTGCAACCTGAAAGCAGGGAAGATGTGAATACAATTGGATGGCCTTTTTTCCCTTTACAAGAGGGATAACAATCGCATTTTCTTGCATTTGTCTCACTCACTGGCTTTTCTCTCTGTTTCTCTGTCTGCAGAGCGCTCAGTTCTACAAGGTCACCACAGACAACTACCATAAAGCTGCCGACCAAGTGAATGCCAAGTTCAAGTAAGTCGAACGCAATCTATCCAAAGTAGATCAAAGGCTTTAAATCGCATTTTTTTCCCCACATATTCTTTACATTTAGCTTGAAAAATAGAACTTTCATTGCTTGCTTGTTTTTGATTTTTTAATGTTTTTTTTTTTTCACAATTTAAGTCTTTTTTTTTGTCTTGCATAGTAGGTATTTATTTGAAGATACTGGTAGGCTTCATGTGTACTATCTACAATTTTGCATTCACTGAAGATTAAAAGTCCATCTGGACCAGTGAACACACGATTGAATTACGCTACCCACATTCTAACCTTCGTCGCTCAATCAGAACCATTAGCCCAACCCATTAGCTGATGTTGATGATGGTGGTTCACTGATAAGCCTGATCTAATGTTGATGATAACTGACGGGGCTTCTCTTGCGCTCTTTTAATTTCCCGTTGTTAGAAGAGTATCATTTATTCTGTAAAACTGAATCTTCTACAAGACCTGGGTCAAACAGGATTATCAAATCATGAGTAGCAGTTTTATAAGATGTGTAGCATTACATACATCAAGACACAAAGTATGAGATAACCTCTCTGCTGTAGACTATTTTGCACTTTCTTGTATTGCAAAGTGTGAACCACTAGTCTTGAACTCAAAGACCATGTGTGGTCATTACTCTGATAGTGTTATGCTGTCCTCTAAATGCATGTGACAGCCACGCCTTGCAATGTAAACAATGGTTACTTCATTGGAACTATCGACAGAGGATGTAATATTAAGCGTGCAAGTATTCATGGATGATGCTCATCCAACACACATGTGTAACTCAAGACGTGCATATTCCCTCCCCATTCGTGTTCCATCTGTCTTCTTAATAAGAGGCCATTAGGCTCCATAGTAATGTAGGGAAAGTGGATGAGGAGCCTATGGGAGGTGGGGCAAGAATGGGCCCTGGATCTGAGCTCTCCTCCAGGGAGGCTAGGCTAATTGTGTTAGCTTGTCATTAGCCAGCGCTAACACTGGGATCATTGTCTCCCTTAGAAATGCTGGAAACTGATTAGCCTAGCCCATCAGGGGTTTAGCGCTAGACTCGTGGAAGCCGGAGCTCAGACTTCCCAAATCACATTAAAGAAAGAAAAAAAAATCACTGGAATAACATTAGTGCCAAATGACAGCGCTAACTGCAAGCGAACATCGAGCTAACGGCGTGCGGGTAGTCATGTGACACAGGCCTTTGCATGAAGAGCAGTGATTGGCTGATTGGATTATAGGAGGTGCATTAGCAGGGTTGTGACTGGGTTGCAATTGTGGAAAGGTAGCAGAGAGGGGAGTGTGTGTGTCTGTGTCTGTGCGCGTGTGCGCTAATGAAATGGCGGAAAGGTCTGGTGTTACAAGACAGGGGCAGGGATGCATTGAGGGGATCAGAGCAGAGCAGAGGGTTAATTGGATATAACAGGGCGTGTTTGGCTCACACTTGTTTATGTATGTGAGTTCATGTATGATGGTGTGTGTGTTTGTACTCATACGTTTGAACGTCTTTTGTGAACATAACGCGCATTGCCTTTCCTCAAAGCCCCCCCCCCCTTATGACAGAGACCCTGTTGAGATAAGATGCTATCTGTGGCCTCTTTTGAATAATAAAAGGAAATATTTTTTTTGTCTCACACAGCCTTTTGATTTCCTCAAAGTTGAAAATCCAGAGATAAAAAAAAAAAAAGAAAGAAAGAAAGAAAATCCAGGGCCTTATCTGTACTTGATAGAATTAACATTTGATATGTTAATGTGAGGATGTTATAAAGTGTGGGAGATGACATCTTTCTTATTAGAATGTCTTCATTTCCCCCACTCTGGCTCGTGTTAGTGCCACTGTAAAGAGAGTGATAGTACTCCTGGGATTGATTAGTGTTAGGGCTGATATTAGGCTACGGTTTATTATAGTGGAGGAAGAAGATGTGTGGGACCAGAGCAGGATGTCTGTCAAGGGCTGTAACATCCATATACTGTACGTGCTTTTGGAAGTTTTAATTGGAACTGTTGGGCTGCGTGAATTTACAGTTTCTGCTGGGAATTGGTCAGATTTGCATTGGACAAACCTGTTATTACTTTGTGACATTCACATCGAGATGAGGTCCCAAGAGTAAATGGGATTTGGGAGGAATGTATGCATCATAGCTCTGTGCAGTGCCCGTTCTTATGCTCATTTCTAGTCAACATGGGAAATAATTACTCTGATTTGAACAGGAAGGGGACAAGACATTCTTGGTAGCACCAAATTATTCAGTTGATGATTTCACGCCTGTGTCACCCTTTTGAATGTGTCTCCCTTTATTAGAAATAGCCTTTTTGGGAAAATTATAGAATCTATATACAATATGTAACCATTTAATTAACAAATGGGCTTCAGCAAGTAGCCAGTGTGCATATTTTTTCCATTCATCGCAGTGGTACAGCGTGGTCATTTTTCCATTGGCGATGTTGAAAGAAATAAATTAAAGTGCGAGAGGTTGGTACTCAAGGGAGCGAAGGATGTATGAGTGTGTGAGATTGTGTATAAGTGTAGTTGTTTGCTTACGTGTGCAGTACAGCTGTCCCCTGCTGTTCTGCTGCAGTATTCCCGCCAGAGAATGATGGAGCTCTCCCAACCAGAATGCCACTGCATCACTGTGACCTTATTTGAAGAGACATACACGCACATCTGGATGCTTTCACAGTTTCTCACAACTGTGATTTTCGACTATATAAGAAAAAAAACTACATCGTGCTTCAAAGAAGTGGTGCCATAGGAAGCTAAATATTTATATATACTATATAAATATATCATAATTTTTTTTTATTGTTTTTTACCACAAAATAATGCACATGTGAATAATTTATGTATGAACAAATACTACAGAACCAAAACACCCTAGCTGAGTGGTTTTTGTGCCTAAACCTAACAAGACTATTAGCACAGCATTGTCACAACATAAAATGAAAAATTTTACCTAAAGAAATGTAAAGTTACAACATAAAAACAGGTCGAGCATCAACATCCAGGGTTTACAGATATTCTTCTAATTGGGTTGGTAAAAAAACGTCCTGTAGAGTCTGAAATGCGTCGCCATGAATCATCTACTCCTCCCAAAGACCTAGACAACAGGGCGGTGAACATTTCTTCCACGCATACGTAAATATACGCAACATAATAAGACAGTATGTTGGTCATACACACATAGCACCAAAGCTTTTATTCACTTTCCCTGTGACAGTAACTGAAGATAAGAGTTCCCAGTCGACTGTGGAAAGGAGGCCCTCTCTCCCTGCGCCTGATTTATATCCTGCCACCTTCACCACTAGTTGTTTATCCAAGTCTGATGCATTATCACACTGTCCAGTGCTGAATGTGTGACCTTTACTGCACCACATGTACGTGAGGTTGCACGTGCGTGTGTGCTTTCCGTGTGACACGATGAATGAATCCTAGTGTGCTCACATTTGGATATCTCCTTAGGAATGTGTGTGCGCGGTGTCTCCTCCGGCTGCAGTGACCCACTGGGGCTTTCGTTTGAATCGCAACCTGACAGGCGTGGAGGAAAATGATAGATGTGAGATTATGCGAGAAGATGGAATGGAGAATGAAAGAACGGTGGCGTCGTCCTAAGCCTGCTGTCAGGGCTAACCTTTGGTGGGGCTTTGGGCTTCTTTGTTGAAGCTTGGTCACTGCCACTGTTTGTCCAGGTTCCCTGCAGAATTGGGATAGGACAGGGAGATGTTAAAACAGTGAATGAGTCGGTCTGACAAGGCTCTGTAGCGCTGAAGGATTGAGACCATCATCTCTTATGTCTCCATCCCCCTTCTCAGGTCTCAAAAACTTGGATTCCTCTAAGCTTCCAGCCTTGATGGTGAGATCTGTGATGAGATCTAAAAAGGCTGTGTACTTTCACGCTTTTGTGTTTTGCGCCAGAGAGTGCACAAGTGTGTCTAAGGCGCACATTTTTTCCGTTTCTTCCCCGTACGCTCGGCCACAGAGAATAAAATCTCATCTTAGTCTGTCACTTCACTGTCACTCCTCTCCTCCCTCAGGCTACGCGCTCACTCCCTTTGTCTGTTGTTTATTTTTTAGCTCTTTTGAATAAATCTTTTTTTAATTTAATCCAGTCGACAATAACAGCCGCCGCAGTTCACGCTTCATCTCTCCGCACACACGCGCGTGCGCAAAAAAGGTGGAATGAGGAGGCGTGGAGCAGAACTTGTTGAATGTAAATGGCTCGTTGTTTTCCTTCATAACACTGGAGTGCTGTGCTGTCGGGGTCAAAAGAACCACACCTGAAAGTCTGTCTTCGCCACACAACATGGGAAAAAGTAGGGCCCACTCATCCATCTTTCAAACCCTTGTAATCATAAACATCTAAGACAACTCTTCATCTGCTCTATCGTATGCATTAATATATTGCGAAGAATTACCAGCAAACTTCTTAATGATTAAGTTGTCAGTGCAGCGTGATACTCTGGTTTATTTACAGTTAAGTTTACCAACCACAATTCCCTAAATTTCTACAAACCGTTGCTTCTGGTCATGAACGTTGTGTACAAAAAAGAAATCACAACATGATTTTTTTGCATCAGAAAAATCCCA
>OMLP01029937.1:12790-23192 GCA_900302685.1 Spondyliosoma cantharus
GAGGGGGTAGGTGAGGGGGGGTGAGGACGGAGGGGTGGGCATTACCGCAGGGATGGCTGGAGTTTTGCCCCAGGGCTAAGAAGAAAAACACATAAAAAAACAGCACCCTAAGATATTTAGAGAAGCCTTCCTCTCCTTTCTACCTCCGTCTACCTTTGCTGCTCTTCTACACTCAGCTCAGTTCATCCTGTGATTTTACACTTTCATGCCGTTTTCTTTTCTATTAGGCTCCTTGCTGCTTTGAAAACGTTCAGAAGCCAATAAGATGTCGTGAACAATATATACAAATCTCCATCTCACATTCCAACATTTGTCTAATCACGTTCATGAATTATGGACAGCTTTTATATTCGGCAGGAGAATACAAGCATAACATTTAGCCAAAAACTGTAGCGACCCTTGAGTCTTTTACTCAATATAACTGTGACTTAAAAGAAGTCACATGTGCCACTGGGCTGATGATGTTGTTTATGGTCTGTTTGTCAGACTGTTAGACTCTCACATTGCTCTATTTAGTTATTTATCAAATACTTTTTTTTTTTTGTAACTGATTCTCATTTTTACTCGGAACATATTCATGTACATGTATGTATGCATGTTCCTGTAGGTGATTTCTAGCTCTTCACTGAAGGTGGTGGGCAACGTTGATCGTGATGTGATTACAGTACGTTGTAAACTGTTTCTCAACATGTGTTCATGCGTTGTATTCAAATAAACTGCTGAGCTTAAGCCTGTGACTAAGCACTGGCCTAGAATACATATAGAAACAATTGTTACGAGGTCAGTGATCTATTACTGTGCTCTTAAAAGACATTATTTGAAATTTGACTTTTTCAGTGATATCATTTAAACTGAGCCTGAATCAAGATATTGCTCTTAGCAAGATATTACACATATTTCAGTTGCTTTTGTTCCTACATGGTGCAAAGTTTTTGTCATGATTTCATTATTATTATTTATTTTCAGTGAACAGTCCACACAGTCTCTTTGTACTGATCAGATATTCTTGACATTTGAAACTATACTTTTTTTAATGTATGTTTAATTTGGTCTCTTATCTGCTGCTCCACAGTCTCAGCTCAGGGGCCGTTAATGTCGGTGGACGACGTGTCCATAAGACAAAGTGCGGCGCGGCTAGCAGAACTGATTGCAGCACTCCAAGCTGCATCAGTGATGCAAAGCCAGCGTGGCCTGTCTAATGAGCTCAGCGGGGCCCTGATCCATCATCAGTGACAACTTGCTGCCCCTCCCCTCATTAGACATGATACACAGCTCTAAATGAAGTAGTCTGGAAGGTTTCCAAGATGGGGAATCCTCCGTGTGAGAAGGTAAACATGACGATTAGAAGCTGCTGATGAGGAGATGCATCAGTTTCAGAGCTGTTTTAAGCTGTGTAGTTTGCATGTCGGCAGCACCAAACTGCAGTGAGCATGTAAATAAGTTGCACACACGAGAGTCTGTGGAAAGAGAAGATTTCTGTGGATCCTGGAACACTGTCTGCATCCAGTGGAGGATGCATTTGCATTTCAATATTAGGTCATTAATCACATGGCTGACATGGTAAGCGTCTGTACATGACTTGGGAAAGGTGCACAGATGACTGAAGCACATATACAGTATATTGGCAAGTGTCATTTGGCCACACAGACAATTTACATGTCATCACATGACAGGGCCTCATACCTCTGTGTTTCTACAGAACAGACGGTCTATTATTTGGTTTTAAAGGGTTGGATCTGAGAATTGCAATTACAAAAAAAAAACACTTTCAAAATAGATGGGTCGCTGTGTAAAACGTCAATATAAACACAATTCGATGACTTGCAAATCCTTGTTGACTTAAAGTATATCCCATTGAATACAATGCAAACACAAAATGTTTCATGTTCAAACTGATAAACCTGATAGGAGGCAAACCAAAAGCTGGTTACTTCAACTCTACTTTCTTACGTTCAATGTAAAATTACAGAGTAAAACAATCTCTGACAAGATTTCTTAAAAGCAAGCCTCATCCATATTAAGACTGTAGATCTACAAGCCTTTCATTTACATGACGGCACACTAGAGCACGCATTAGAACACCGACGAGGAGGCGACGTGTTTACATTTTTTTAGTACGTTTAGTCAAAAAACAAAATCATTACACAGCTGTTATATCACATCATCTCTCCAACACTTCTTGGAATGCTCATTTTGTCCTCAACACCTTTTAAATGAGAAATATGTCTAAAAAAATGTCTTTATCCAAATCTCAGAAGCGGCCATTGTTCAAGCACCCCTAGCAAAAGAGCCAGAGAGTAAAGTCTCGATGTCAGAAAGTGGATAAAAAAATGAAGTGATTCATCCAATTAGCATTTCACTCGTGATCACCTCTGAAGGTCTGATTCTAGTATCGCGCCTGGTACGGACCCCAATAAAGTGAAAAAAAAAATCCAAAATCTATCTGTGTTTTTGGTGTGTGTTGGTTTGCTCTGCTTCCCCCCCCCCCTTTTGTTGGATGTATGCTAAACTTATTCAGCCTTATTTCTTCATTTGTTGTTATTTACACATACACGTTACTTTGTATCAGTGATCTCAAAAAACAAACGTAGATGCCTTGTGAGGTACATGATAATATATGTTTCTTAGAATCTGGGCGAGGTGAACCTTTAAGAATAAAATATGCACGCTATCGTTCAGTAAAATACTAAGTGAGCAACGGCTTCTTCCCTGTGAGAGCAGACACGGGATTGCCTCTGCATCCAGCGTTTACCTCTCTCTCTGTCCCTCTCTTCCATTGTCTTCCCCCGCCCCTTTCTAAAACATTTTTGAGATCTGCAGCATGACAGATGCTAAAGGACCTTCGCCCACGGTGAAGCTGTGATGTCATTGGCATGTCAGCACCTCCACCTCACATTCCTTCCTCCTGACTCCAGGCTCTGGATGTGACAAAAAGATGCAACACATCCTGTTCCTCACATTCCATTTCTCAACACAAGTGTGCAGGATCTTTTGGAGTCACCCCCACTGCCTTTTGTTTTATTTCCTTCTTTGTGATGGACATTTCAAGCCTCCTCCTTGTCCTCCCCCAGACCCCTTCATAACATTTCTGGGAGAGCTCCGTCCCTTTAGCTGTGGTCAACACCAGTCACCCTGGGGGTTGAGCTATCAAAGACAGCCCTCTCTGCATATCACACAGCTTACAAGGCAACAACCAAAACCTGGGAGCTTTCAGAGGAGCAGGCAGGCCACGAGCAAAACCACCAGCCACACAGTGGATGGATCATCTAGCTGTGGTTAGCCAGGGCTGGAAGCCACATCGCCACCACTTCAGTGTTCCCAAATGACAGTGGATTTTAAAAGGTTTCGTCGGACCATGGAGGCATGACTAATGACATCTCACTGCATTGGGGACACCACAATCACTTCCTGTCTTCTGTCTGATTGTTATGAATTCAATTTGGGTTTTTGGTTAAATACTGAAAAAGCAATTTATCAATGGAAAGGACATTAATATTGTATATACAACCGCCCATTTTAAGTTTACTCCTGCTAGCAACCATACTGCTGGCCAGTGGATGAGACGTCAGAATTATCTGATATAAAAGATACTGCAAACAAGTTTTCTTAAATATCGGAAGGGACTATGCTTCTCCATATGTAAACCTACATCCTTTACACTTACACATAACAGGCACTACTTCAAACACTGGCATTAAATATTGGCTCTCAATGTTACCTTTCCCTAACTTTAACCGTAAAAGTGTTTTTGTTGCCTAAACCTGACAAACTGTGTCAACCCTGGTCTCCGATGTCAAAGTCTTGAGCTCTGTATGGCCAACCATCCTCCTCAACCACCACCCAACAACTTTATGCAGAATAAGAATATCACTTTTCCTGGAGTGGATGGAAAAAAAAACATTGCCAGTCAGTATAATCCAGGAGCAGTTATGTTTCCTCCAAATATTTTGGCAAAGAGAGTTTTGCAGGGTGTAATCTGCTGGGGCAGATGGTGTCACCTCCATCTTTCCAAATTGCCTCTTTGCTCACTTTTGACACACGAGTTCAAAATATCAATGGTAAAGTAAACGTTTCTGGCTTCAGAGGTGATACTGGGCAAAGGTAGACTTATATATATATTTATACAATGCTGAATACCTTAATGAAATCCATCCCTCCATTCACTGATGTCTACTAATACACATTAGTTGCAAATGAATATAAGGAGAATTGAGATTTCAAGATCAATGCATGCTCACAAGAGTGTCCCTCATGAAAAAGGTGACTGTCCTTTCCAAGTACTGAACTGATACGATGATAGTAATACAGCTCATCAACCTCTAACTGTCTTTTCTACCCTCGCTGGTTGTGTGCTTGACTCTTCCCTGGCATGATAATAGCCTGGAAACAAGGCAGGGAGGCCTGGGGACAAGCAGCAGGTAGCATGCAGTAGATCCTGCAGCAGCAACCACAGCTCTGATCATTCTGCCCTCTTCTTTTCCTTTGTGCCTCATACATAAAGTGCTCTGTCCTTACATCCCTACGGGGGGTATTCTGCACCCCCGTCCTCTATGCATTCTCTCCCGGGTCAAAAGGGCACGGACCTTGGGTTTTCCCCCCACTGTTGTTTAAAAAAAGCCCAAAGGAAAGAAACTATTCACACCGTGGACTTTCTCAGCTCGCCTCAATTTACAGCTTTCAAAAAAGTGGACGGGTAAATTAAGATTTACAAAACAAACGCGTCACTCTGTCAGTGCGTCTTAGGCGAAGTCGAGAGGCCAATGCGATTTCCAACGTGTCAGGTGAGGAATCAAAGGAAGAGTCTTGATCTGTTTCTGATTGTCTCTTAATCCTCTGAGTTTGTCTTGTCTTGCAAAGTATCCTCCTATTGTTCTCATCAATGCTCTACTGCTTGCTGCCTGATGAGCAGAGGGTGGAAAGTTGCTTTAAAGTCCATTCTATTTTTACTGCGCTCAAAGGGGGGAAAAACAAAAACAAGCCATAAAACCCTTATAGCCTCCAATTAGCACATCAGAAATCGCATTATGTGGCGAAACACCAGGGCGACACAAGAAAGAGCTGAGCAGGAAGGCATCAGAGGGAGATCGAGGCAAACAATAACAGCAGACAGGAGTAAAGTCAGAGGATCTCTTCATCGGCGCTAACTGAGCTGGGACTGAAAACCCGCACTGACTGTAAAAGTAAGGGAGCCACAATTACACAGTGAATTAAACACTGATTGTCCTTTTGTTTTTGTTTTTTTGGAGTTGAGATCCTTCTTATCTGTTAGAGCCCTGCTGTGTCAATGTAAAAACACATCAGTTCAAATCAACTGCTATTGTCTGATATGTGAGGGCATTCGTTTGAAGAGCAACACTGCACTCACACTGTCAACAGAAGTGCTTTCTAAATCAAACCGGCAGGCAGGATTTTAGAATAGGCAGTCCATAAATCAAATCAGCCTATTGTGTTTCCCATGGATAAAACTTACTCTCACATATATCTAAATGCTGTTTCAAAAAAAATATCTACACTTCAACGACTAAATCTTAAATCTGTCTGTCCAGTTATTCACTTGGTTGGTGTAAAAGTAGGTCAGAGTTACACTTATTCAATTCAAAATACATCCCTGATTCCAATAAAAACTATTTAACCTGTTTACCTGTGGAATGTTCCAAACAGGTGCTTCTGGACTATCCTACAACTTCCCCAGTCTTTAGCTGACCCTGTCCCAAATCAAATTCAGAATACCAAGATATGTACAAAACCCAATGATGTTGATGAGCTAAAACATTGAACATATTGTCTTTTTACTGTTTTCAGTTGAGTATATGTCAATAGGTTCACTAGATTATTACATTCTTCTCTGTTTTTCATTTTTACACAGCATTCCGACTTCGCTAAATCAGGGCTGTAATTAGAATCACCCAAGTCAGTACACACCTTGTGCATTTTTGGAAAATACACCCCCAGGTTGCTAAAAAATTGAGGACATGACTTCGTTGTCCTTAATGTGAGTTACAGTCTGTCTCTCTATACTCTCTGACTCCTCCACCATGTCCAGCACTCAGCACAAAGGCACTTGGTTCATCCTGAAGATCGTTAAATAAAAAGCTTTGTTAAAAAAGAAAGGTCAAGTAAAGCAAATGGTAGATGGTGGTTTTATCAAATGTTACTATGCGCAGTGGCAGCTTGATTAGGGTTATGGTTCAGTTACTGCAACTGTAGTCCTAACTCAACTTAGATTAACTCTTTTTATCAGCACACTGCAGATAAAATGATCAGATAGACTTAGTGCAGAGAACAGGGTTCCCCCCCCTCAAATGCACCAGGCCTCACAAAAGGTCACAGGAAAGTCAGAGCATTGATATGAAAGAGGATGAAAGAGGATGCAGGGGGCCTGTGGACGCTCTTACCGAGTTCACTGGTGTTGTCTCCACTCTGGGAGACGTGTCCCCCGCTGGACGGTCCCGGGGTGCCCACAGAGGGTGTGGAGTGGGCGTCATCCATGTCTCTCCAGGACGCTGGGTTCTGAGAGGTCAGGAAGAGGTCCGCACACCAGGGGACAGGAGATAAGGAAATAGAGAAGAAGAGAGGGAAAAATAGATGAGGAAGGTCCAGTAGGTCCAGTATGAGGTCCATTACGCAGTTTGCCAAGACACAAAGAAAGCTGCTTGGTATGATTTGCAAAGTAAGGCAGCAGCAAAGCGAGACAAGAAAAAAACATTACCATTCTTTTCCAAGAGGGATGTTTAAATATAGCTGCAGAAGAAGTAGGAACGGGAGTTTAGAGGACACTTTAGTAACCCTGCTGCATGTGGTCCTCCTGCACTCTGACTGTTTCTGAAACTCATGTTGGGGAGAGAGCCTGTATTTATTGGGCCGATGGGCCTGGCCACTCAGACGGCCATAAGCCCCAAACCAAACAGCAGATCCCCCTCTTCAGCCTCTCTGCGTCAGCTGTTTGCCGGATGGTGATCAGATGAAGAGCTCGGCAGATGACAACAAGAAGCGCCAAGACAAAGGCGCAGTGTGAATGAGGCCTCTCGACGATGGCCCCTCTTTTCTTACCCAACCACACAATAATTACCACTCCTCAGAGCACACAGCTACTCAAAGAGGTGCCATGTGTTTCCATGTTTATCAAGCTAATGAAGGTCTTATTTAACACTCCATCTGTTTAAACCCAATTAACAGGAATGAAGGCTAGCGTACAGTCTTCACCAATCTATGAGATTCATACACAGATGAGGAGAATTCTACCAAACATTTATGCTTATATCTACCTTTAACTGTAACCTTGCGATGTTACCTGGGTGACTCATTGTAGTTTAAGCTGCTTCATGAAACAACCAGTAGTAGCAACACGAGGTGAAGACAGCTATCAAAATGTACACAGAATGTTTTAGCAAAACATTTTGAATGGAGGGATGTTTGATCCGCACCATCAGGTCAAACCCCACAAGGCTCAAGACCGAGCGTTTGCCCAGACCATCACTGGTACAGAGAATCCGTGACATCAGTGACATCAGTGAAGTGAGATGTCTGCACAGAGCCCAAAGATACGAAAAGACAACATCCACCCAGACACAGTGTGTTCACCCTGCTGCCATCTGACAACAGATACAGAAGTACCTGCTGCCGGACCACCAGACTACTGCATGCATCATCAGACCTCCACTATAAAAAATATAATACTTCAACCCATCTATAAAATGTCCCGTATTATGAGGAGCAAACGGGGACATCTCGTCACAGTGACCTGTTTTAAAATGATAAATGAATCTCGAATGTTGAATTTTATCAGGAAATCTTGAGATTTGGCCCCCAGAAATCAGAGATCTGAAGGAAGATCAATGAAAACTCACCATGGCTAACAGGTATTGTCACTTTTCAGGTTCATGTAAATAAACTAGACAACACTGTCAAACTCATAATATGGAAGAAAATTCTACATTAGTGACGTCTGGCTTTGGTATTGTTCATTTTATGGTTAAAGAGGTATGTCTATATAAATATGTCTCATGTACAGTAGCATCCATGTTTCAACACTAGGGCTCTCTGTTGCATGTCATCTCTCTTGGATGAACTCTTCATCTTCTAGTCCAATAAAGGCATAATATGCATAGTTTGAGCATTGCCGAGATGCTGATACTAAAGATTTTACAATTATATTACTGAACCAGAAATGTATATGTAAATTAATAAAATAAGAGAAAACATTAAGGAACGCTGGTAATTAGGATTACCTAGGATTTTCTGATGAGGAAATTGTCGCAAAATACGTACTTAACAAATATCAGAAGAAAGCTTACGAATGAAAACAAATAATTGGTCTAAAATTCTGTCTTAATTGTTCGGTGTAATTTGTGTTTCAACCACAAACCCAACAAAGACATGAAGCTCTCCTTGTTCAGAGTACAGTTTTCCTTTCATTCGGAGTGTATCTCACGCAGATTGCTGCACAGTTTTGAAGAAAATTCTTGAAAAAAAAAAAAACCCTGATTAAAACTGGGACCCGGTGAAAAATAAAATATTGTACTGTCGGATTTTTGCTCCCTATGACAGAAAACAATGTTAGGATACAATAGAGAAAATGCTCCAGGGGCCACTTTTAGAGAGAACAGAAGAGCTTCAGTCCCACCATGTGTATGAGCCGCTGCAGAAACACAACCGGTCCGACAGAACTAATGTAGATTTAAATGACTGTTTTGCAAACCGACACACCTGTAACCTCACAAACAATCTTTTTAGCCTGGTGGATGACAAACAGATCCCGGGACACTCGGTGGTTAGCGTGTGTGTACGTCACACAGCTGTGCATGTGTTTGTGTGCGGAAGAGAGCGGCACATCCATTATACAGCAGCCGTTAGGAGGAAGGCATTACAGCAGGAGAGTGTCCTGTCACATCAACTGGTGGCCTCAAACGCACACACACACACACACACACACACACACACACGTAAATTGTGTTTTGCTGCTTGATGCAGGAAGCAGGTTAAGTACTGCACCCTGAAGAACAAAGAGAATGTAGGCGACAACCCTGATTCCAGAAAAAATGTGAACGCTGGGTAAAACATCAATACAACAGAGTGTGATTGTCTGCGAATGCTTTTTCACATTCAACTGAAAAAAGTCCAAAGACGATATATGTCACGTTTTACCTGGAAAGGCTCAGCTGCTCACAAGCCAGGATGGGGCGAGGTTTACACAGTGGGCCAACTTTTTTTTGGAATCAGGGTCATAATTTCATGATGTTTCCCACTGAAGCTGCAGCTCGACAATATTGTGTGTGCGACAAATCACAATTGAAAAGTTGAGGACATGTCCCCACCGCTTCTTGAAATGTCCAATTTTGTCTCCATCAATTTTCAAAGGCATAATTAGGTTAAGCTGTGCTACAAATGGCTCGCACCAAGTACAAGTAGTGTACTAATAAACGGCATTTAATGAATTTTGATGTTCCATAATTATCCACCATGATCTTATACTATCCCCTCATTGCATTCCCTTGAACCAGACATGTTGTAGGCAGTTTGTCTTTTTAAGCTGAGCCTTTATATCACCAACACTTCTTCTTCGGCCATTTGCACATTTGGACAGGGCACATTGTTGTATTTTATTTTCAAGACACCAGTGAATTTAAAATTCCCATCGATGGGACACCGCTCAAACACTGCATGAATCAAAGCTGGAGCTGTTCGCGGAGGAACTGAACAAGGAGTCCGACTCAGTTTTACGTGTCAGCGCCGCAGCTACACTGTAACTGTGAATCACTTTAACATGTGAATTTGATTCTTTGTTAATGATCACACGTGCCAAAAGTAGGAAGAGGCTGTGTATAGCACACAGCAGGGGGCGAGGGGGGGGCTGCCGACAACAAACACCAGCAGGCTGAGAGGGGAGCTGAAGCCCACAGCAAGCACACACTGGCAGCTGCATTCTGTGAAGATCATCATCATGTTTGACTATTTTACTGTCTACATTCTCAGAGAAATAAAGTTGCAGACAAACTAGGATTTAAACAACAAATCTCAAGCGCCCCTGGTGTGATTATTGTCAGCACAGAATGTTTCAACAATTACCATCCAGGATGAATAAAGTTCCGTCTTATCTGATCTTATCTTATTTTATCTCATCCCTCTCCAAGGTTCTCCAGCTCCCTCAGCAGGACTGACACTCCATCAAACAGCAGCAGCCCTCAGCATCGTTAAAGCCAACACAAACTCAGGACAACCCAACAGCCAAGCCATCTCGTCTTATCATTTATTTTGCTTTATGAGAAAATGAAATCATTTGTTACTATGCTGCGAAAACATTCCACCAAAAACATTCGTTTTGCTTCTGAGATTATTTCATCTGAATAGTTTTGAGAAAAACTCTGCAGGATTCTTTTTTATTTTATTTTTTTTAAATGCAAAG
>OMLP01029942.1:0-11531 GCA_900302685.1 Spondyliosoma cantharus
TATTCTCCTTATCCAGAGGACTCATGTAAAGCATTTGCACTGGTGTCATTGGTGCACACTGAGCTCTGGGTTTTCTGTGGTCTAACTTCACAGATGCAAAACTTTTTTTTTTCTTTTTTTTTTTTTTTTAATTAGTCTGCCTCCATCCTACCTGTCAATATGCTTTTAATTTTTCAGTGAGACTGCCCTGCTGAGGATCATGCACATTCTGGCCAGCGCTGCAGCCAAGGCCCACACCGGAGACACCTGTGCTACTTTTATAAAATTCTCCTCCCCAGAGACCATGCACGTCAGCAGACACCCAGGTCTAAATGACGCTCCTGCTCTTCTAGGCATATGCACCTGACATTCCTAACTCCCAGAAACTTAATTATACCGAAGCTTAAAGGTTGAGATACACCGGTATCACCCGAGCAATTTCACCTACAAAGCTGTTTATTCTTGGCTGTGGATCCTGAGGAGTTACCATGGAAATGGGTGAGGAAGAAGTGTGATTTTTGATGCCAAACCTTGTTTAACAAAGAATGCCATGCACTTTGCATGTTTATGTAATTTAGCCAAACGATTGGCACACCTGTTTTATCTTATCTTGCAGCCGGTTTAGAAAATATTTGAAGTGTATTGATGTCGTTGTTATTTGTAAAGAGGATGTCTATCAAGTTATTTCTAAAGTTTTAATGTAAAAATAAAGTGTCTGCTGCAATGTTTTTTGCGTTTCAGCAGTTTATTCTGCACAAACATCCAGTTTCTGTGACTACAGGTCTACATGACTGCAGAGCCACCTTCTGACTGTATGGCTGCATTGTTATCCACTCCTGCTCACATGTACAAGCATGCTGACACAGCAGTCATATTCTCCAGAGTCATTCTGGACAATATGGGATGGCTTACGAAGCACAACTTTAATTCTATACAGTAAATGGGGGGGGAGGGGAAAAAAAAAAACTACTGGACAATTTGCACACACTAAGTATTGTAAAACAAACTTGTGCTGCAGCTAATTCATGAATTGAACTTGTAACCAGGCGCATTACAGTTGTGAGTATACAGGCTTTTTATTCCAGGGAGCAGCAGCGGCTCATGGGCTACATTGGTGCATATCTGTGGTCAATGGTCAGCTGCTGTGTGGGATAAAGCCAAACAACGTGACTAAGCTGTGATCTTTGGCTGAAACGGTCTCTCTCAGCACATTTATTTATTTTATCTGTAAAACCCAAATGTGACATTTATCATATGCGTACAGTCTTGGTGACAATTGCATGGAAGCCCTAAACGGCCATGCATTCATACATTTATTTCCTCTGTTTTCCCGAGATAACGATATAATTACTACGAGATCTCGAGAAAACAAAACGATAGCGTAGCATATTAAATCATTGCAGGAAACATCATTCAGTGCAGCAATGTCAGAGGAGCAGGAGCATATCGATCACCGTGTCACATATCTTTTCAATGACACAGGCTGAAATGGCATTATGCCTCGCTATTACAGATAATATACACATTAATGTGCGTAATCTAAGAAGACGGTTTGGGGCTTCTGCTATATCGGCGGCGCAATCTAAGTGAGCCTGATGTCATCATTGTAGCATCCCCCGCTGAATGATGGTCAGACTCTCCAACTGATGGTCCAAGGTGTTTATTACAGGAACCTTGTACACTCGAACGCACCGTAAGGGCTTGTGCCCTTTATCAGCCAGGTGCTAAGTAAATCATTTTCATCACGATCAGCAAAAACCATGCAGGCACACGATTCACAAGAACACGGACGTTCTCGGTTCGCAGCGAGACGCTTTCAAAATAAAAGTCCCGCATTTAGCGTCTAATATAATTATTGAAATAATAACCTGGCTTCAAAGAATATCAGTAAACTAAATGAAAACAAGATGTTATAAACCATTACCGCATTAAAGGTCATTTACAGTCGTTACACTAACTGACTCATTCTCTCTCACACACTCGCTCTTAATTATATCGTTATCTCGGGAAAGCAAATTAATTTAACTCTTTATCGGGAAAACGGAGGACATAAATTGATGAATGCATGGCCGTTTAGGGATTCCGTATATTTGTTGTCTAGTCTTTGCACACCTTGTTTCTCTACAAACTCTACACAGTTTATGCCTGCTGCACGTGCACTAATTGCTGATTGGTTGTCGTAGTTATGTCATAGACCAATGGGTGTTTAGCTCGCGGAGAGAGTCCGCTGCAGTGTGTCTGGTAGTTGGTCCGACAGGAGTCAGAGTGAGTTCAGCTGAGGTGACGCACAGGAGAGTCACCCCGATGCTGCACTGTGTCGAAGGTGGGCCACAGCCACGACCGTGTCCGTGCTGTTCCTCGATACGGGAGCGAATGATATGACGTTTCAACACTGATAACGTGTTTTTAAACATTTCATCGCTGCATGAGACAGCGGAGTCAAGCTGGCTAGAATAAGCGCCGGGATTTCAAAATAAAAGCCTCGAAGTGGCCAATTTTGGATTAACGTCAACATAAACCCTCAATGAGGGGATTTAAAAGCAATAAAACGACTCTGAATTGAGCTGGATGTTATCGGACTAGCCGCTGTTGCTGTCAAAACCTATTTTTTGTAATCAAGCGTGTGTTTTATTTTGAAATCAATCGGATGTGGTCTTCCGATTCCGGGTAGTTTGACAGACATCGCCGAATCTCAAGCCGTTTTCGCCGCACGGTGTCTTATCATACCCGGAGTGTTGGACGAAAAAGAAAAATGGATCATTATGTGCCGCAACTCCGACAGACAACAGTTTAAACATGGCGCTCTTCCTTAATGTCAGCGTGGCTCGGCGCATTAAAATTGAGCATAAGGGAGGAAACAACAATTATTGGAAGTAATTGGCTGTTTTTTTGCATTTGGAGGTAAGTGGGGGGGTTATTTTCCCTTTTAGAAAGAGCTGATAACACGTTATATCTGATGGCTTTGTGAAAGACGTGATGTTGCTAAACCTCAGTACTTTCTATTAGAGTTTGTTTTGTAACTTCGTCTCGTGCGACTTGTTCGTCGGCCTGTTGACGGATCCATGGTGTCGTCTAAGATGTCCACCACTTATTTTGTGTGGGGTTTTTTTTCGTTTACGTTCACAGTCAATGTGAGAGGAAGTGTTTTTGTAACAGAGGGCTGGACTGAAAGTTGAGTGTTACATAATAGAGGGGGAGGGAAGGCACGATGGGTGCCGCTGTTACAGCGAAGAGCGAGGTGTGATGCCTTCACGGAACCACCATCAACTTCGAAGAATCAAAAAGTCACGTGCGAGCGTACACAAATGAGCGAAAGAGTTCCACATGCAGCCTCTCAATGAAAACGGAAAGCGAATATATTCTGTGAAAGGTGGAGAGTACTGCTGCAGTGTAGATGTTGTCGCAGTTCATACTCGTGTCCTTGTAGAGATTCATCATTCCTATTGGAGACAAAGAACTCAACAGACAGCACAGCATCAAACAGTGCCGGCCAGAGTAATTTGGTGCCCTAGGCAAGATTTTAGCTAGTGCCCCCTTGCATCGCAGTCAATTGCACCATCAATTTTCATACACTCACACAGAAACTGCATGTATTCATTATTTTATTTCTTTTAAGTCAAAAATATCACACCAAATAAAAATTGAAGAAAGAAACAAGTGATAAAAATACAATATAAATAAGGCATTACGCTAGCATATTATCTCTCAGTCTCAGCGAGTGCCATCTCTCACTTATATATACACACACATACATACATACATACATACATACATACACACACACACACATACACACACTCTAGGGCGGCTGTAGCTCAGCAGGTCAACTATAGTGACCGGAAAGTTGCTGGTTCGAACCCTGGCTCCCCTGGGTGGAGCTGAACTGCATGTCGAAGTATCCTTGAGCAAGATGCTGAACCCCAAAATTGCTCCTGATGCGCAGTTGGCACCTTGCACGGCGGCCTCTGCTATCAGTAAGGGCCCTGCGATGAGCTGGCGACTCGTCCAGGGTGTACCCTGCCTTCGTCTAGAGAGATGATGGCGGTTGATGATGAGAGATGAGATAGATACATATGAATGATATGGGAAAGCTAATGTGTGGAGTATTAACATTAATACACTTTAACTGCTCTTTAACACTGATGTAAACTTAAACAAACATAGAATGTGACACAATAAACCAAAGGCTAACAACTGCCCTATTACTTATGAAGGGGATGGAAAACTAACAGCATTTTAACTGACATACAAGCAGGAAAGACGACTAAAATAATACCTGAACAGGCCTAACGTTAACTTTCCAAATGTCCCTGATGAATTGAAGGTGGAGTAACATTAACTTACGTGGACTCGAGCTCTTTATGGATTATTAAACAATGCTGCAATCCAAAGTAAGCTAGCAAGTTACACTCTGCTCCAACAACGGTAACTACCATCCATTAACTATTAATTTCCTTTCGCTTTATCACATTGACGTTACTATACCTCCACCTTCTTCATGTTCTTTTCTCTTTCTCTTCTTTCCTTCTTTTCCTTCACTGGGTGCTGGATAGTTTCAGTCTTTGGGACCTTGTGATTCCGCTAGCCTCTCGACCTGCCCCCCTCACAGAGGACAGGTACAGTGCAACAAGCCAGGAATCCTGAAAAAAGGCCTCTCCGTTATTTAATAGTCTTTGCAATGATGTTATGTTGCTGTGGGCTTATTTAATATTTTGAAATAATAGTAGTAATAGCACTGGTAAAATCGTTTTTATTTTTTTCTTCTTCTTCTTCTTCTTCTTATTTTTTATTTGCTTTCCTCCCCCGTTTGCGGCACCCCCCGTGGATGACAGCACGCCAAGCATTTCCCTATACTGCCTGTGCCTAAGGCTGGCTCTGGTATCAAATGTCTGTCAGGGTCGACTTCAAGAGTCAGTTCCGGCTAATAGTTTTCCCTCTCTCACATGTGCTACGTGCTGTTCTGGTTCTTGGATTTGTACTCTGACCATAAGATACATTAATGGCAACCAGTTCTTTTCATAAGCAATCAAGTCCACTGATTGTTTGACATTGTATTAAAAGTTTCTCTAAGTGGAAGTATTAACTACGGAGTGATGTCCTTGTATTGATCAGAGAGTAAATGCCTGTTATTTTCTCTTTAACTACTATATTATACACATTATACACATATAGCACAAGGGTTATGGCACTATAGAATATCAGATAAATTGAATCATGTGTGGGAAACATAGTATTAAATGATGATCGTTAAAACCTATAAACTCATACTATATAATTTAAAGATTGATTAATTCTGCATTGAAATGTATAGAATCGACTAGCTGTGTTATAAGCAGTTTTTTTTTAGGTGTGCACTTACAGCATCCTAAATATCACCAAAAATGTTCAAACCAGAGAAAGCGACAAATTTACTTATGGTTAAGTTACATTTCCTCAGGTTTCCCATCATTGCTTTGGGGCTAGATAAGTCAGTGAACAAGACTAAACTTAGCACAAATAAAGCTCACTAACATTAACTCACCTGTGAGCATTTGTGAAATGTTAATGGCAGTTTTTAATGGTGTGTTCCCCACCAAGGAGGCAAGTTTGACTGCAACATCATATGTGCTTATTTGATTTACTTGTGCTGGTTATTATTTGCCCCAAACAGCCAGATTGCATTAGCAAAAGCAACAGCACACATTAAGAGTGTGTGTGTGTGTGTGTGTGTGTGTGTGTGTGTGTGTGTGTGTGTGTGTGTGTGTGTGTGTGTTTGAATTCAGGCTAACCTCTCACTTAATCCAGCCCTGATGTGAAGCTGGGTGTTTATTCCTCCAGAAGGTCCAGCAGCTGTGGTGCTTATGCCACCCTGCTCCGCCCAGCCCTCCCCACACAACATGCAGAAAACTCCTTTTGTTTTGTTTGGTTAGCCGCAGACATTACATATCGTGCCTTTAAAACAATATTATTTATATCAGAGACACATGTAAGGGCCACATGTGGAGGGCCATTTTGGCTACTATGCCTTTAAGATTGTTTGTTGTCATACAGTTGGGTATAAGTAATAAAATAAATGTTTAACCCCTGCCTTGACTTAGACGAGCTATAACAATCTTGTAAGAACACTAGTTGACTGTGTGGCATGTGTCTGCCTCCTAGCTCGAATTACAACATTTTATTTGGCTTCACATTGTAACCTTGCATTCCACTGGCTGCAAATATATGGTGGATACGCACGTATTCACACATGCACAAACACAGTGGGAAAGGTGGAGGAGGTTTATACGGATGGAGTTAACTGGTTTCTTTCTTAAATGTATCATTTGTTGTACAAAACTAATGCATAAATGTAAAGTTTTGTCACCTTTTAAATATACACAACTCATCTGAGTACACAGAGTACTTACTTTTTTAGCACTCTCTCTTACTCTTTTAGTAAGTATAAATATCTTTACCAATCATTAGAGGCTAGATCCTCTCCCAGCATGCAATGAGAAATAGCATTGTGCAACCTGAGCAGGTGTCTCATGAGACTAAAGCGTTGTTTCGTTCTAATGCTGATGATTCCTGGTGTTCAGAGACGTTCAAAATATCACGTATTCTCCAATTAGGGTCCAGTATGCAGAAGGAACAGACTTGCTCAAACGAGCACAGTGTTTGTGCTCCATCCAGCAAGAATGCTAAAGATAAGAGCAACAGCACGACTCTGATGGCAATCCGTAAAAACAGGGATGCAGACAGCTCCAGTGGCCGGGGCTCCCACTGCAGTTCAGAAAAAGACTCTGGCTACTCTGGTGAGTAAATTTAGCACATAAATAACTAGAGGATGACAATTTGCCAAGCTTTGTTCTCTCAGGCTATTTCACATAGACTCCCATTTACAAGTCAGCTCAAGCTTTGATCAGCATAAATGTTGCATGTGACAAACAGTACAGTATGTTATTTTCTTGAATTACAAATTAAACAATGACAAGGACGTTATTGTGCTGACTTTCAGGTTAAATTGGATTAACCGTCGACATGTCAGTATGCATGTGAAGAATATTACAAAAGGAGTGGAAATATGAATATATACGTCTGTCCCTCTCTTTTCCTTTATTTGGACACATAGTCTATGTTTGCATACTGTAATGTATGGTAGTAATATATAAGATGGTATAAAAAGGGCAACAATATAAATGCCAGCATGTCAAAAAGTCCATCAATCCCTTAGCATGGCTTTACTCTGTATCCGTCAGCATTATCAGTTTGCTCCATTCTAACGTCTCTGCAGACGCCTCAGACTGGCAGCAGACAGATGTGGAGGACCAGCAGAGCAACAAAAGCCAGTCCAGAGGCAGCAAGTTTGCAGAAACCTCCGAGTCAGGTCAAAGCCAAGAAATTGGGCAAGGGAATTCTGTGAATCCTACCCTAATGCCAGCAGGCCATCAACTTTCACCCATTTACATCATGAACAACATGGTGCTCAAGCAGGTAAGACAGGAATAGACACTAGTCCTGTGCTGACAATGATTCTCTTGGCCAAAGAAAGCTACGAAATTGGTTGTTCCCAAGGCAATGTACAGCAGAGGTTGAAGGGCTGAGCCAAGAAGAGAGCGGAAGCATAGAATAGGTGATGTTTAAAAAGACAATGTTAAAAATGAAGTATCAACGACAAGCGAATGTCAATACTAGTTCTGGGTGCCATCTATTTTACATGTATTTGAATTAAGTGAGTTTTCAAACTGATGAAAGCCAAAATGTTGTTGTGTCATTTTACAAAAACCATCAGAAAGACTTTAGAAGCACAGGCTATAGAAGTTTTCAAAGTGTATTTTGTTGTTGTAGTCTGTAGCCTGTATGAGCGGCTTATATTGCCTTGCAGCCTCACGCCCACACAGATTTTGACAGTCAACATACATATGGCGGAAGTCCGTAAGAGCTCAGTTTGCAAGTCCAAAGGGTGGATAATTGGATTCAAGCTGCTGTTTACAAATGAGCTGCAATCTGTCGGGCTTGTCTGAACTTGAGCTACTGTTTCATAACCAAAATGATGGCCACCCTGTGGTTAGAAGGCCATCTCAAAAGCTCTGTATAGACTACTATGATGCATTAGGATGTCAATTGTTATTGCACCAGATTAAAATTTCCGATATGATTAGTCTACAACAAATCACAGCTTTAACTAGTGCCTTTGATAGTCGATTATTCTGTGAAACCTTGACCCAGTCCTCCCATTTGATTGCTTTATAATCTACAAAATGTACTCATAACCATTAGTTGTATGCTGCCCTTTGTGTCCTTGTTTTATCTTTATCTCCTACAGCAGGACATGATCCAGAAAACAGGTCAGCTGCCCCAGAGGAATGGAAGCGGGGAGACCGGCAGTTCTGGTGCTGCCCACATGATCCTTTTACAACGGCCCAACTTGTTGCTGGCCACCCTCCAGCTCCACAAGCCCTCGTCTCGGAAGTCCGGCGTCACGGGAAAGAAAATTAATGGCACTTACCTACCAATTCTCAACTCCTACCCCCGCATTGCACCACACCCCAGCAAAAAGCCGCCTGATAAATCTTCATCCAACAATGAATCCCAGAATCTGAGCAAGAGGGTGTGCACCGAGCATAAAAATGATGACACACTTGTGAATCTGCCTGAGCAGCACCTTAAGAAGCAACCCAAATTAGCAGTCCTAACCTCTGGGCTGCCACATTTACCTTCAGCCAGAGATAGTCAGTCCTCTTCCAGTTCCACAACTGTCTCCTCGAGCCGGGGCTCCACATCTGGCTCCTCCATCTCAACTAGAGGGCCTCACAGACACGGCAGCAGCACCAGCAGTACTCGCAATCGCCGTTTCCTCAACACAGTGGAAATCCTCAGACAATCAGGTCTGCTGGACATTACGCTGCGCACAAAGGAACTGCTGCGACAGAGCAACACCACAGAGCGAGACATTGCCCAGCTGCGCCAGCACACAGAGCTACTGTGTCAGGCTGCCAGCAACCCCACCTGCAGCCTTAACGGTCTCACATCCTGGGAGCATGTACACCGATCCATGGCAGAGTCTGGCAGCTACCCCAACCTTAAAATCCTGCAAAATGTACAAATCCAAGAACCACCAAGTATTTCCAAAGGTGACACCAAAGGCCCACTAGCTGCTGAGAGCTCAGAGGGGCCGCCTTCTTACTTTTTCGCTACCATCCCAGAACCAAACCAGACCTGTCCTGTGCCACAGCAGTCTCACACAGGACAAGGCAGGGAGCTCAAGGACGGTTTTAAATCTTTAGAGAAAGTCACCTTCATGCCTCCTGATAGTTCTACTGGTTAACACAATCTGCAGTGCCTTTAAATGGGGAAGTACTCAGGGCTGGCTAGTGGAAAACTAGTAGTTAATTTGGATATCATATGCAGATGTAATGGTTTATCCCTGGTCATTTGAACCTAGTTTTATAGGAATAATATAAGAGCTAATCATTATACAGTATTATCAAAGAATAGCCACCAAAAAAGCTTTGCTAATTCAGGGTCAACGCCTGTTTTTTTGTTATTTAATATGAAGCAAAATCAGGAAATGTTGGACTTTTACCAGCAGCACTTAAATCAATTCCTATAAAGATGAAAGCAAGCTTGATGAAAGAGTAAAACACAGCAGATGTCTGAAAGTCCCAAAAGGGAAGCAGGAAAGAAACTAAAATTCAAACCACAGAGATTTGGTTAGAAGCTACGAAAGTACAGAGAGCTGAACACACAAGACTTTTAAAAACATCTTTCTGTCTGGTCTCCTGCACAGACATATATTGAGCATTGAAGAGGGGTCATTGTGGGGTGGTCACTGTCGTGAGACATCACTGCAAGGAGGTGGGGTGGACGGGATTTGGCCCCACTCTGGAGATGGTCCATCCTAGTCATGGCTCGGCTCAAACTTCTCGGTTAAACTGGCAATAGAAATGCAAATCAGCGCGGTGTGGTTTGACTCTTGTGTGACCAAAAGTGCCAATGAAAAAGCCCCTTCTGAAATCTGAAAATTGATCCTTAATCAATGCACTCAAGTGCAACTCAATCCTGAGGCACCATCTTTATTTCACATTGCCTCTGCAGACTTTTAAAGGCCACACAGATGAGTAGAGGAGCTCGTGCATGTGAGCCACTTAAAGGATTATGTGAAAATATAATGCGTTCCTCTGGAGGCAGAGGAAACTGGCTCACACAGGTGGTGCTTAATGCATGGATGAACTACAGTATGTTTTATCCGTTGAGTTGGTCGTTTCACTGTCAGACCAGCTTAATTCAGGGAAAAGATGATCCATGTCCTTGTAGGTAAATGTCTCTTCTGACCTGCTTTACCCGAGAGGAACCCCAGCAGTCCAAACACGGCGATAAACAGGACTGCAACCTTCAAATCAATGCAGCTGAAGCTCAAGGCTCCCAAAATCCTGAGGCTCAGCTGGTGTCAGTTTCTCTGTAACGTCACAAAGTGCACTACACTGGACTGCTGCAAGGACTTCTATCCAAATACTTTTCAACGAAGCCTTAAAAACTCTTTTTCACTTGGTATTGTTTTGCATTTCCAGGCCACAACTTTCTCACACGATATCGCACTCATTTAGCTCTCTGACGTCTTTGTTCAGTTTAAACATACAGACTGTATGAATCTCCGAGATAATCAGTTATCATATTCCCTCTCATGCAGCAGCTTAGTTGTCTGTTTTTACTCTGATGATATTTCTCTTTTTTTGCACCAAACTCTGAATTGTTGTTACGTGTTCATCTGTTTTTAGATGGGTTGATGATGTCATGGATAGAGAGAAGTTGGCATTGTGCGTATGGGAGAGTTTGACAGCTTTTAAGTATAGAAGTATGTTGGCCCAGTGGTTAAATGCATGTGGTATGTGTTTGATTATTTTTTTTCCTTCAATTTCTTTGTGCTTGTGTCAGCCATGCACATATTTCTGAAATTTAAAGTGGTTTATACGGTATATTTGTCATAATTTTCAGGTATTTAAATAAAGCGATGCATTAAGAAGAGACCCTTTTAGTGTTTCAATTTGTAATATTTATACGCTTCTACATCTTTGACAGCTATGGTCAGAGACATTATGTTTTCAGGTTGCCCATCTGTCCCTTCTTATCATTCTTGTGAGTGTGATATCTCCCTAGAATTTCATCAAATTTGGCACCAGCGTCCTCTTGGACTCAAGGATGAACTGATTTGAATTTGGTGGTGAAAGAACAAGGTCACAGAACACACTAAAGGCCAAAACTCAAGATTTCTAACGTCTAATTGAATAAAATGATAAAGTGATGACATTTTATATTCAAAAGGTCAAATGTCAGCTTCACCGTGAAATCGTAATAATCTGCAAAAACACTTCTGGCAATTTTCAAATAGTGTAACTGAGGAACAGAGGGGAAATTGTGATTATTTGTTGGATGATGAACCCTAATCTTGGATGTCCTCTTTTAAATTGAACATGAGTGAGTGAAGAATCCACGTTTTACACTGTGTAGCATCTTTGCAACAACATCAATATATGAAGCATTGTCTGCTGTCACAGCTACAGCTGTGTGTTGTATCAGAAGTAGCTTTATTGGCT
>OMLP01029949.1:0-13849 GCA_900302685.1 Spondyliosoma cantharus
CAGCTGGCTTCTTCAGAAACTCTTTCATAAACTCCTCCATTTGTTCTAAATAGATAAATGACAAATCATACTGAAACACAAACATATTCTGCAAGAGAGGCCCATGATCAGTCTGGTCATGAGTGAACAATATGTGAAGATAAAGATGTGATAATGTCAAATTAAAGTGAACAAATGGCACCTCCAACAACAGCTGAGCACATCTCCCGAAGCTTCTCATCGCTGACCTTTGGGCCCTGTCAATATAATGAGTATACATTGACACAAAGAGAGCCTTGATGTCTTACAATTTCAGTCAGTAGACTTCCACACAGCATCACAGAACACATTCAATCATGGTACATGCTTTAAGGTAGGGAGCAGTACTGTTACTGCCTGACAGTAAAGTCACTCCCAGTCTACAGCCATGTTAGCAGCTCTGTGAGGCTGCACTTGAGCTACAATAACAACGCTAACAGATATAGTATAGATAATAACGTTAGTGTCTAGTTAGAAGTTAGCATGTGATGTGCACATAGCTTACTTACAAGAGTGATTCAAATCAAATCCTTCAGATTTAATTTGTATAATTCAAAAGTGTCTGTGACTTAGTGAATACAGAGCTCTAGATACAGAGCTCTACAGAGTTCTAGGTACAGAGCTCTGGAGATGATTGGGGGAGAGAGGAAGTATAGAAGAAACTGGACCTCTTTGGACAGCTGAAATTCCAACGCATAACTTTTACTATTATTTTTCTCTGCTCGTTAACCAAGCTAGCTGACGGTTAAGTGTGGTTTTATATGATCAGAGCATAACTTCTTCTGCTGGACCTCATGGGACCTTATTTTGGAAAAAAGAGAGACAAATTATTTTTTGATCCTCTTTGAACTGTGCCATGAACTGCACATACGATGTTTGTCAATGTAAAAGATCAATTTCCAAATAGTTTGTCTTAAAACTACGAGACTTTGAAAATACATTATCACAGTCACATGCTCACAACAACTGACAAACTCTGACAAACAACAAACGACTGACAAATTTATATTTCTATTTTAGTTTCTTTTCTGTGCCGAGTTGGCGTCCATCTCGTTGTTGGGGACGTGTGTTGAGCGAGACGGCGTAGTTCACTAAGTGGTTTAACACAAAAGTAGATGATATTTATGTATGTTTACTTCAAAGTGATCCTTTAAACTGACAAACATGCACAATTCAAGTGAGATTGAAAAGTTATTTGTCCCTCCCCATCGATTACTGTACAGTGTTTTACCACATTCACAAAATCCCATGAGGTCCACCGGAAGGGGTGGACTTCGGCTCTCTACTACCTCGCAACACATTTGATTGGATAAATTAATGCAAATGCCCCTGAGTTCTGAGCAAGTCATTAAAAAGAAAAGAAAGACAAAAGATGGGGATTGTGTTATTACAATAATCAAACGAAACTATTTTTTCATGCATATTAAGCATATACTAAGAGACAAATGCGTATTTCTTAAATTTCTGCTGGTCTCGAAGCAGATACGATATGCTTTCCTTCTTAATGTAAGTCAGTGCAAATATTTGCTACTTATGACACTGAAATTGCCGTCCCTAGAGCACTGCTAGCATGGTAGCAAAGAATCTATACAACCCCATGGTGCACAACTAAATATGACGTGAACAGATCATGGGACCAGCTGTTTCCTCTCTTAATTAGAGTTTTCAAGGTTTAGCTCTTGGTGGCCACTGCCGCCTCTCCTGCACATATTGCTTCTCCTGTATATTCGTAAGGCTAACACTTACAGGAAGACCTCTGGGGCCTGGTGATCCAGGAATGCCTGGTTCTCCCTCCATTCCTCGAGCTCCCATTGGACCAGACAAACCCTCGTGGCCCGGCGGTCCTGGTCTGCCATGGTCTCCTGTAGCTCCTCTTTGGCCCTTGTCTCCTTGCTTAAGGTTGGAAAAAAATAGACAATGCGATCCAATTTTGACATTATTAAGACCATTACTGCATGCGAGGCTGAATGCCTTGTGTCTTTAATATGTGTAAGGTTTGTATCATGCTTCGAGGGTACTCGTATGCATTATTTTAATCATGTCATTTTACTACTTGCAGGTGTTACAACACTTCTATGCGAAAAGATCCTTAAGCCACAGTTCAGTATGAGAGTTGGAGTACACACAGAATATTCTTTATACCTGTCCTTTGATTCCAGTGACACCCGGAGGGCCCTAGAAACACACATAAAGATTAGCGGACTTCTTAGAAACCAACATACAGAAAATGCTTTTCAGACATTCATTCTCAAAACAAAACCAAGCCTCACACACCTGGTCTCCCTTGACCCCGATATCTCCGGCTAGACCTGTGTCCCCCTGTTCACAGCAAGTGACACAGTGATTATGTACAGTGACTATTGGACTAGTGGAAGGTCATTCAGAGATACATTTAAAACAAATTCAGAGATTATAGTAGTCCTTACCTGACTTCCTTTTGGTCCAATTGGTCCCATAGGCCCCTAGACAACACATGAAAAAACATCAAATACCAGTACTTCACGTAAGGATTGTCATCATTGTGCATTTTAAAATAACGGAGAATTTAAATTCAAGTAAACAAAAGGTGACGTTAGAAAAATGTGATTTGTCTACCTGATCACCCTTGTACCCGGGATGACCCTTCAGTCCTTTGACACCAGTGTCACCTTTATCTCCTTTGTCACCCTGGAAATACAATATTTTATATGTACATCTGGTAAATGCATTTTTACATTTTATACATTTTCAAATGTTGCCAATTTTATCTGTTTGTGGGTCTATATATTCTCCTCTGGGGACGATTATATCTGTATCTGTTCGCCCACCTAATTGGTCTGTATCTGCGTCAGTACTCGCAGATGTTAATTTATGCTTGAAATTGATCATTAGTTGCCATATTTATTATTAATTAGATTTTCCCTCATTACGAGAACAGACACTCCCTCAACACTGCTGTCTTTATCATTATTGGAAGGGTTGCTTTGTAAAGCACTTGCTGGGATTCAATGTGATCTGCAGATAAGGTTTCTTATAATAATTACAGCATTCGGGACCAAAACGTTAGCTAGCGTTATCAATGTTAATGTTAGCTGGCTAGCGTTAGCAACATTAGGTAGTGCAAAGAGTTGGCGGGCCGCTTGAAGGGGCAGATGATTTGGACAACAGCGGCGTTCTGATGTGAATTCAGTGGAAGGGGGTGAGACGAAATGCGGCAGAATGTTCAGTAACACCTTTAAGTAAATATCCTCAGTACATTCCAACACTGGAATATGGACCCTTATATTGATAATGTCTCACCTGGATGCCTGGTGGACCTGCAGGCCCCACTGGCCCTTGTTTTCCTGTTTCACCCTGGAAAATGATTATTGACAAATGTAACACATCAACTATAGATTACACATCAACTTGTTAATTCTGATGTACCTTAAAGTGCAACTAAACATCAATATCAATAGAAAAGCAGGAGCAGAAACATTAACATGACCTATACACTACTGAAAGATGAATGTGAACTCACAGTTTTTCCTTTATCTCCTGGTTTACCATCTTCTCCATCTTTTCCAGCCTCCCCCTGTGTGAAAACAAAACGAGCGTGGAGAGAATATGACTCGCGTCAGACTAACAGATAAACAGACGAATACAATCAGAGTGTGATAAGGGCTTGATGGGAAACGCTCACAGTCTTTCCAGGAAGTCCAACTGGTCCGATGGCTCCCTCCGCACCAGTCTCGCCCTGAATCCGCAACAGAAAACTGTGTTAGCCTCCAAGGTTTTTTTTTTTTTCTTATCAGCTCGTGATGAGTGAGCTGTGTGGAAGTTTAATAGTGCAGCAATGAAATGTTGGATGTACAATGTGGGCATGGCTCATTGAATAGGAGATGATTCCAATTACCTTTTCACCGGGGGGTCCGACTACTCCCTGCTTCCCTGGCAGCCCCTTGGAACAACAACACATCATATGAATGGAAACTTAAAGGCAAATGAATGTGTTACTGCTGCTGAAAGCACTGGAAGTATTTTAACTTTATCAACAGGAAAAAGGTAAATGCATCGAAAATAAATAACATATCTTCAAACACTTAGACAAAAGACAGTCTACAGCCATACTAATGGCTTCTTAAGGATCTGCTTATGTGATTTAGTGCAATTGCAGACGGACATACAAAAAGCATGGAAGATGCTAATGCTCAGGATTACCAAGAAAGGTAGCAGCACTGTACAAAGTATGGGGGAAAAAAACGTTTTTACAACTTATTTTTGGAAATAATAAAACTTTCGAAGTGTTTTCTATCAGATTTGACTGATGATTCTATACATGTGGTTTTAATGTCCCAGTGAACATTGAAAGTGAAGTCCTGGCTCTCTTCCCATTCATTTGGATAGAGGCCTGATCTTGTTAGCCCAAAATAACTTCCTGGGGCTGATGCCAAGATGGCTGCCGAGTGGCAACACACATGCCTAAAAGGACTGTGATTAAACCCAAATTCAATGGCGGTGCTACACTGCCGGTACACAGTATTTGAGTCATCATACAACCACCTCAAAAAGCTGTCTTGTGGAATCTTTACTATCTCCACCAATGACATCACTTACTGTATGTGGAATGAAAATGTCCATTACTTTTAAAGATATGTTGGCAACAAAAACCCACACTGAAGAACAAAACCTCCTTGTAAACATCATTAGTCGAGGCTTTATCGCAACGCATTTTCCTGAAGTGGCTTGGAAACGATTTGCTTTTTATTCCCCACAGTATTTTTAGTTAAAAAAATCACTCTTGAGAAGAAAAAAAAAAGAGAATAAATCATAACCTCTTTCAGAAAACCGCGAGATACGTGTATGAAGCAGGCTGCTCTTTTTCTACCTTGCCGTTCAGCGGACCGTTCAAGCTCTATCCGTTAGCCTGTCACCTCACATACTCGAAGGCAAAGGTCGACGTGCTCTTGGCTTTAGATTTTTCCTTCCCGCTGGTTGTTTGACTTTCATGTTTTATTTATCCCTCCTGCTACGTGACCTCAGAGAGCGTCTCGTCCTCCGTCAGTTTTAACTCGCTGTGACTCAGTACAAATATAACTATTCCGAGTCGTAATCACCAATTTGAGATATCACTGAAAATCATGACAAAGCTTAATGATCTGTGTTTGATATAGAAATAAGATGAAGTTGGACTTACGGGAATACCCACAATGCCCCTGATACCACTGGCTCCAGGAGTACCAGCCTCTCCCTGTTGAGTAGAAGTTCAGGCACACAAGTATAAATGTGACGTCAATATAAATAAGTTTGTATGCATACATTCCTTATTAGATATACGAGGAAACATGCTTGAATCTATCAAACTTTCGCTTTTTTCCCACTTGGCATTTTTCTTTTCATCAATGTGACACTGCGGGATAAAAACAAACCTCCTGCAAATGAACACTTGAATTTATTACACACCAGTTTTGCAACCTCTCTTGGGCTCATGGTGGATTATGTTATCATCTGGTTTTCGTTACGATCTTAACATTGTATCACCGACTCCACACCCTCGCAGGTGAACATTTCTTTTAAGAAATCTCATCACGCGGGTGTGTTAGGTAATAATGTATACAGATATTGAATCCTAGAACAAAAGTATTTGCTGTTAAAGATCAGAAGTCACCTTGGCTCCATCAACTCCAGCAACTCCATCCAAGCCGTCTTTACCAGGCGCTCCCTGTAACGTCACACCACACAGTCACAGTCTGAACAAGAGTGTGTTAAAGAATGAATGAGCCACAGGGAAGTTTATTCAATCCAATCAGGGTACTCACAACATCTCCTTTATCCCCTGTAGGACCCTGCTCTCCTTGAGGTCCAACAGCTCCCTAATCACAAACAAAGTCTTTTTTTTTTACCAAAACAATCTTTCAAATAATATTTTGAATCTAAGTTGAAGTGTAGAACTCACTTCTTCACCCTTGGGTCCCTCCAAACCCTGACGTCCACGGATTCCCTCCACACCCTGAGAGAAGAGATTTAATCAGAAGCACATCTGGACAGCTAGCTTTCAATCACACCAATGAATAGGAGAGAAAATAGCAAAGAGCAGAGAACAGAGAACTGATCAAACCGCTTACAGGAGCTCCTGGTGGGCCAGTGGGTCCTGGGACGCCATTGAAACCAGGTGGACCCTGTGGACGAAGGAGTTTTTTATCAGAACATGAAATGCTACAAACATTAATATCATCATCACATCGGTAAAAATGTTTTATATTTTTCAAAACTTTGGTTTGACTTACTCTGTCTCCCTTTTCTCCTGTGGTACCAGGGAATCCAATGGGCCCTCTTTGTCCCTAGACGACAAAAAAATGTAAATATGACACCTGTTATAGAGACAGTATACCGGCCGGTAATAACACACTGTGACAGAGGAATTAGCTTCCTTACATCATCTCCCATGCGACCTGGTGGCCCCTGAGGACCTTGTTCTCCAGCGTCTCCCTGTGGAAAAAAACAAGCAAGAACAAATTAGTTATATTCCAGGAAGAGAGATAATCATATTAAGCTGCTAACGGGACATAATCTAATCATTTACATGCAAGTTGTTCTTGGCGTTAGACTCCTTACATACACAGGACCTACAGGAGTTACTAGAAATAGGAATTCGGTGCAGAGGGAGAGTAAAAGAGGGATACTAAGACGTCTCATATGTACCTTGTCTCCAGGAGTTCCATCTTTTCCAGGCTCACCAGGCAAACCTTTGTGTCCCTGAAGGCAGCAATCAATTATATTAACAATTAGGTATTATTAGATTTGATCTTATTACTGTCACAGCTCGAGGTTCCTGTATATTAATTATGAATTCAATCGTCTTAATGTATCCCAGAGTTTCCCCTACTCCTGAAGTGGATGTCGATTTCCAAGTCTCCCAAGCAGCTGCTGTTTCTCCATGATTCTCATGCTAATGTCAGCATGCTAACATGCTCACAATGAGCACGTGATGAAGTGCTCAATAAAAAGCTAAAGGTATCACCAGTGATTAGGGGTGTAACGATACACAAAAATCACGGTTCGATACGTAACTCGGTTTTGAGGTCACGGTTCGGTCCATTTTCGGTACAGTATGGGAACAAAATGCAAAACATAAATTTGCTTGTTGTGTATTCAGAACTTTTGTAAAACCAACAATTCATTGTAACATACAAAATACGAAAATAAAATGAAATAAAAATAGAATGCTGTTGTAAAGTGCTGCCTGGTAATAAGTTAATAAATTATTCTTAAATAAACAAAATGTATGTAAAATAAGTTTTCCAATGAATAAAATATTCTCAAACAAACACTATATGAAATATTATAAATATAAAATTCCTCACAGCTTGTTAAAGTATTTTAACAAAGCTTTTCCACAAGATAAAGTGCAGCACTAACAGTTCCAGCATGTAGCCCTGTTCAGTTTTACTCAACCTTCAGATTTTTTGCCAGAAAGATTAACTTGTCCTTAACCTCATTGACTCAGTTATTGTGAGTACAGGCTTTCATTGCGAAGATATAAGGACGTAAATATGCACTTTTGGACAGTCGCGTTTTTGGACAGGCATTGGCACAGTCACCTACCCTGTCACTGTGCTCCATAGCGCTCATCGAACAGTGGTTTGCAGTGTTCCGGCATCTCCGTGTGGAATAGTAGTGTTCATGCCAAGTCAAAATTAATATACATATAGATGACTTGGATCGATGAGTAGGGCGATCGGAATGTTTTGAATGAAACCACACCTCCAGCACACCTGGACCCTCGCCAGTTAAAATGAACACCTGAGTTAAACTGTCACACTGGAAACATGTCTTTCTCCATTGCAATATTTAAGGAAGCTGCAGTGTTCCCAAGCAGGAGACTGTAGCACGGGAGGGTGTTCAAGCTCTGGTTTTCTCGCTCGCGTTCACTATGATGTAAACGGGCTGCACGTGTAGCTGCCGGCGGAAAATAAACACATGCAACTTCCGTTCCAGGAACTCAACCGTGCACAGCACCGAACCGAACGTCCTGGACCGAAACGGTTCAATACAAATACATGTATTATCACACCCCTACCAGTGATATAATAATTCATCCTGTAGGGACCGTGAATGTGTGTGCCACAATCGATGACCGTTCATCCAATAGTTGTTGAGCTATATCATGAGCATGGCTGAAAACCAATTAGTCTAATTTGCCTCACATAAGCAAGTGAACTGTGAACACCGTATCACCATCCGATTCATTTAAATATTTTGCGTGCAACACGCAAGAAAACACAGCCCGAAGGAGTGATTCAGAAATGACGGAACAGATGGTAAACAGTAACCATTTTAATTCATGAAGCAACTCAAGTCACTTGATCTTTTAATCCAGGGTTCTCAAAGTGTGGCCCGTGGGCTGATGTTGGCCCTCAGACACATTTTGTGCGGGTCCACAAAGTGACATAGAATTAATGCATTATATTTGATTCATTCAATTTCAATACTTTCACTTTTTGGAAACCTGCATTCAACGCGCTACTCGGCTAGCTTGTAAAAACAACATGGCACAAACGCAGATGCATGTAAGACAATTAATGTAATTGTTATTAAATAGGGTCAACTGCATCATGGTGTGCGCTGGGTGATTGACATTTTGAGAAGCACTGCCTTGCACGCGGTATCTTCTGTTTGTTTTTGGATAACTCACCGTTGACTTGATGTCACACTGGACATGCACAGCAGTCTCACGAGTGAAAGTCTTGTGCTTGTTTGTCCTGACCATCCATCCTCCACCTCCTCCCTTCAGACTTGTGGATCTTTATATACTTCTTCTCTTCACTTCCTCCTTTGCTGCCGTTGTAATTACCATGGCCACAAGAGGTTGCTGCCTATCTATACTCTCTCAATCTAGTGTTTATGGCATTTCTTTTCTATTGTATCTTATCTATTATTTATTGTACATTTTTATCTTATTCCATTATATATTTATCTTAGTCAACTCCTACTTCACGCTGCTACTTTTTATAATGTGTTGTTTGCACACTGTCCGGTCCTTTTGCTGCTGGTGCAGAAATAATCTAATCGTATCTTATCTAATCTCATAAATGTATATCAGGGTCATGATAAGATTCTTGCACAGTCGACCTATATGGTTGTTTTTCTGATGAAGACGGACCGGCCAACTAGTGGCACCTCATGAGCGTCGCGGAAATTATATACTGTCATCAGCGATAATGCAACATTTCAATGTATTTCAACAGATAAGTTCGACTCTGTAGTTTAATGTGGAAATGAGATGAAAAAAACACGAAGTAAGAAACAGTTAAGGGACAGTTACAGGAAAAAGAGATTCCCTTTTTCTTCGTCCTCAGGGAACAACAGGTAAATCCCAGATCCTACGACAAGTTCATGGGTTTTACTGTGCAGCCCATAATCATATATCGGCTCTCAGCCCTCAAAAGACTGAGAACCCCTGTCTGTTTATGTCTCTGTTTGTATGGATTTACTCTATAAATTCAATGCTGTCAGTCATCTGAGCCTTGTGAAAGCTACAGAGGAGCACATGCGCTCACGCACTGCTAAATCTCAAACTAGCTCACTGTAACTAAACCACAACCATGTCAAAATATGTATTGCAGAAGATATTGTTTTGTTATTGACATTGACATTCCTCACCTTCATCCCCGGTAGCCCAGCCAATCCCTGTGGTCCAGCAGGACAGGCAGCAGGACACTACAAACATACACAGACACACAGATGGGATTAACATGAGAGACAGGACAGACCGTCTAATACTCGGCTGCCGCAGAGCCTCTTAGCTTCAATGACTCCATTTGATCAGAAATTCACTGTCACCGCTCCAATTGCCATGCATCCAGGAAACATTTGGCAGTGTGTAAGACAGTAAAACACTCACAGCTTCCCCACTTCCCTCATTGCTGGCACCAGGCGGTCCCTAAAACACAGCAGAGTGACATCTAAAACAGTCGTGGGTGTTTAGATGTCCACATAAATCCACCACAGCAGAGACTCCCAGAGAGGTAATGTGAAAAGAGACTGCAGCATGCGACATCATCATACACTCGGATTTCACATGGAAATCTGAGCTCAAGAAGAAACTTGTCATGTCAATATAGAGATGACAGATTAGTATGAGGGCTGTTGGGGTTACACCTGTTCAACAGATGGTCAATATGCAGCATGTGGCTGATACTGATACCATTCAATTTTGTCTAACTTTGGCATAATACAATCAGTTGTATACTGTAATGTGTTAAATTTGACCAAGCCGACGTGGCACGGGGTCTATGAGAGGCCACTAACGAGAAGACTGATGAGAGTTTACAAGACAATGTATGGAGGAATTTAGCATCCCAAGGGTTCTTTAAATAATAATAAATAATACATGTTTGTATATAATTCATTATATACAAGGATATCGGGTGATATTGACAATCAGCATTCAGCTATAATCCCAAATATTAGTATCTGCATACAGGCACTCAAATATGGAATATTTAAAATGCTTGCATGAAAAAACAAACAAAAAAAAAGGACAAAAAATGTATTGTATGGAATGCATGAACAACTGACGATAAATTAGTAGATGTCAGCAGAACATGGGTTAGCTCCGGTTCTTACCACAGGCCCCGGTGGACCAGGGGGGCCAGGAGGCCCTGCAACGCCACTTCCCCCCTTGGGTCCAGGTGGACCCTGCAAGTACAGGAAAATATTATCATAACATTTGACATTAAAAACATCAAAACAAGAATCTGATATATGTTCAACACCGATGCTTTAATGATGCTGTGGGGATCGTATTTCAAGCTTTGTTTGAAAAAAATTGTCTAGAAGTTGATGCATGCAGTCATCTTGATTTTTCATGACTTGAACCATATTCATATTATTTTTGAGGGCCAGAAGAACCACTCAGGCCCTTTAGTATAGGTAGCAATACAACAATGTAAAAATACTCTTTATAATATAGTGTACTGTAGGCCAGAATTTTAGATAAAGTATTAGGAGTAAAAGTAGGCTTTTAGCAGGGAAATGAACCTTAAACAGTGTGGACAATAATCGCTCTTTAGTGAACCTGCCAACAACTCATAGGCTTCATTGTGGATCCTGCCGCTTTTCTTTCTAAAACCCGCCTCTGATTCGATATTTCTCGCTGCCTTCTTCCCACTCTGCCTCTGACTGGCTTACCCTGATATTCTTAACCTAACCCTAATCTATCTCACTAACCAGCCATAGACAGACTAGAGCAGGTTCTAGCAAGAAAAGCAGTGGGTTTCATAATGACACCTCACATACACCTGAAGCACGACAAGCAGCCACTTTTCTTCTGTTTCAAGCGGTCACAATGTAAAAATGTTGGGAATCACTGGTTAAATCTTCAACAATGCCTTGTATTTTCTAAGGTAATAATGTGTTTTTACAAAAAAATATGTAACCACATATGTAAAATAGATATAGGGGAGTAAAAAGTACTAAATTTCCCTCTGAGATGTGGCGGTGTAGAGGCATAAAGTAGCATCAAATTTAAAATCTTTGTTTGTTTTGCCCCATCACAGTTGACACTGACCTCAGGCCCAATGTTTCCTTCATCTCCTGGGATGCCTGGTTTCCCTGGTTTTCCCTGTTGGACACAGGCACACAGCAGTTAATACAGCAGCATATTCACTGGCAAGCCATGTAAGAGCATTTCAACAAAGTTTCAGAATAAAATGAAAATTGAAGCACATACAGCAGGTCCTTCAGTTGCAGGACCCTGTGAAGAAGAGACATGTTTGATTTTAATTAACTTAAAGTATTGGTTGTTTCTTCATTGTCAAATACAGCATCATTTCAATGCTTGTTGCTTTAATGAGAATGTGCCTACTCACAGGTGGACCTGGAGGTCCAGGAAAGCCAGGAAGTCCCTGAAACCAGGATGGGAAAATAATCAGTAACATTGCCATCCTTCTTATGACTAAATGACTTCGAAGTGATCTAAATGGTTACTCACTCTCTCCCCTACAGGCCCTCTGGGACCCATTGGACCAGATGGACCCTGAAGACAACAATAACACACAGTCACTCACAGACAGCACTGGTAGATAATGTAAAGAGTGTGTATCAGTGGACTAAGTGGTGTGTCGTACAGAAGCTCCTGGAAGACCGGGCAGGCCTCTCTGTCCAGGAAGACCGATCTCCCCTTGCTCCCCTTTGCTGCCCTAGGAAACAGACACAACAGGAATAAAACAGCTTTATCTTCTTCCTGCATCTCTCTGCACTGTTGCTAAGATACACGGAGGCAGTGACAGTCAACATTTAATCAATGAAAGGTGGTCCGCTCTCGTTGTCTCTTAGATCAGCCACAATCCAAAGCTCGTGTAAGGCTAAACAGATAACAAATGGGTTGGACAGGAAAAGAGCAACGGAAAATTACAGAGGCACCATGAAACATTTTCCCTGCAGTTAACCTCAGGCTCAGGATATAACAATTACTAATAAATTGTTATGCATCAGTGCAATTACATATTGTGGCATTATTTGAGTGAGAAGAATGGCCCTCAAGAAAACAAAAATGTTGTAAAATGAATTACACAGCACAATACACTGATCCACCTGGAGGCAAATCCCACGAAGGATTGCTAGATCTCTGAATTTCTTGTCCTTTCAATTGAAAGAAGTCCAGACAACTACAATATTCTTCTCCTTCATAGACGTTTATCCACACGAATTAAGGACTACCCTTTGTGGCTCACCGCTGCATCGCTGTTTTCCACAGTGTTTTGAGATGCTTTTCATTTGCATCCTACACAAAGTGAAACAGGGTGAATGTTCGGTGGGTTTTCACTGTTAGCATGTCACCACTACGACTGGACCTATGGTGAACAGAGGAAAATGTTATAAATGGTTCTGAGTTTACTATTGCACAAAGCTCTTAGCCGGGATAGGGTTTGGGTATGGCCCTCCAAAATTTGTATGGCCTTATGATCTCGGAGTCCTAGTTGTAGGATCTCCCAAGACATATTGGTCCCTGTGGAGAGCCAGTCTAAGCGCGATTCATAGACCTTAAATAAACAGCCACAAAAAGGATGGGTGACCTTGCGTGGAATAAGTAAACCAAGGTCCACCTGCAAAAATCCAGATGGGGGAAGAGTTTGGGTAAGCTCAGGAGAAGGACTTTTGGATAACCTCAAGAAATAACTTACAAACAGCCGACGACTCAGGAAGGGAAAACAGGTAGCCACCAGGGAGGACTACTTCTGATCTGCAGGGGATATTGTTGGGTGGTGGAAAGACCGCTTTGAGGAGCTCCTTGGGGAACTTTGGGGGTGTACTGCAGCTTAGCCTTAGAGATAAAGTGAGGTGCTCACACATCTGGAGGTAGCTCAGAGTAAAGCTGCTGCTCCTTCGCATCTAAAGGAGCCAGATGTGTCAATTTGGGATTCTGATTAGGAGTTCTCTTGAGCGCTTCCCTTTGTAGGTCCTCCGGGCATGTCTCACTGAGAGTAGACCCCAGGGTAGACCCATAACTTGCTGGAGGAAATAGATATCTCATGAACTTGAAACACCTCAGGACAGGCTGGAAAGTACTGCTAAGGCAAAGTGTTGCTGCTTAGCCTGCTGCCATTTCAACCCAACCCAACCCAAAGTGGGAGTAAATGGATGGATGGATGGATGGATGGATGGATGGATAGTATAAAATATATAAAATATATAGTAATATATAGTATCCTCCTCCTATTCCTCCTCTGTGACCATTCATGTCATGTGCTGCCAACAAATGTGCAATGCCCAGTGGGAAGTGGGAAAGAGATATATTTTAGCCACCAGCATTTGTATAAGTCTGGCAGCTAACATACAGTAATAAATGAAGTGATAAACGTGTGTCTAA
>OMLP01029952.1:15251-27647 GCA_900302685.1 Spondyliosoma cantharus
TGTATTACCCAACTGGCCCTGCTGCTTGTGGCCAATAAAGAAGGGGATTAGATTGAAAGCTCTAAACTCTGCACACACCTCCAACACACACACACACACACACACACACGCACACACACACACACACACACACACACACACACACACACACACACACACACACACACACACACACACACAGAATCATTATTAAATGTCTTGACAGCAGCTGTGTGTGTGTGTGTGTGTGTGTGTGTGTGCTGTTGTGATTACGTCCTTTACTGTGTGAGAGAGTGTGTTTTCACAGAGGGCGTACTTATTAGTTTTTATTACTTCTCCTGTACGCTGTTTGATAACCGTGTCAAACAGGTGCACCGTGTGTATATTTGTGTGTGTGTGCGCGTGTGTGTCACTGCTGTTTCAACATGATATTAATTTCATTTCTGCGTGTTACCTGGGTTGAAATTCCGAAAATATATTTTCTCTAAGGGAGGCTTGATGTAAAGCAAAGGTGAGAGGGTGTGTGTCTGTGTGTGTGTGTGTGTGTGTGTGTGTGTATGTGTGTGTGTATGTGACCGAGAGAGAGAAAGTAAGAGCAAGAGAGAGGAGGAGACAGAGATATAGAAGAAAAGAATGACCACATTTCGCATTTTGTCGCTTCTCTTAAGTTTGTTTTTATTCATAGCTTTTGCAGAGGGTAAATTATTGCTCCTGCTTCCAGACTGCTTGCTCTGCAGTGTTTGCTAAGCATCCCCCACCACAACACACACACAGTCCTAGGCATTTATATTCACCAGTGAAGGTAGGTTTCGTGGGAGAAGGTGAGGAATTTTGAACAGCTGTGATTGGATAAACAGTTTCCCAGTCGGTCCACTGGGATGTATATATGGATTAGAGAGTGAGCGAGAAGGGGAGAGAGAGCAGTGATATCCAGTGGCAACAACAGCACCTGAATTGTTGATGTGGTATTATTTTGAAAAAAAAAAGTGGTGTATGCTACAGTGTTTTGCATTAACAGATGTCAACTGGCTGAGAACACTGAGACCAAAATATTGATTACATTCGCTGTAGGAGGTGATGTTCATATAGAACAAGGATGGTTCATAATTATGGGGGCTGGTGGACGAGTGTAAGTGTTTGTATTCCGTCTTCAATCCCAACACAGGATTTCTGCCCACATTCCTTCTATGTGCACAAAGTGTTCAAAAATGCTAGTCAAAGCATGAAACTCAGTTAGTTTTGCTTGAATTTAAAAAGCGATTTTGTTTCATGGGTGGCTGTGATTGACAAGTTGCATTACTGCAACACAACAAAGAGGAGAAACACAAATCTATTTTGAAGTCGCAAATAGCTGAGCTTTGAAAACAAAGCTGCCTGGAAGGTGTTTTTTGTTTGTTTTTAATTTTAAAGATAGTCAGTGTGGACCGGTGCTTTGACCTGCAGTTGGCATTATAGCCTAATTTTAACCAACAGGCCTAGATGTGTGGATTTATTATGGTACTTACCAAACCTTTAACCATACTTAACTTCCTTTCCTGGATACTGAATAGAGTTGTCACCATTCTCCAAATTAAAATAGTTCTCTCTGAACGCAGATGGCTAGACTACCCCATCTGGATTTGTAAAATCAGCATATCATTGGTGCCCATTCTTAATTAAAAAGGTATTGACAGCATGCTTGACTTTGTCCTGGTGGCTTATTGCAGGTTATGGATATTATGTACTAAACAAATAAAGATTCCACAGTTCAACAAATAAAATACCACCCATCAGTGTTTACAACAATAAACAAGATAGACATTTAGTTTGTCACAAATTTTGGTTTCTCAACCCTTTTCCCAAACAAATCAATACAGGATCTCCTAAAACAAAATCAAACCCAACATCTCTGACTTCGTCGGACTTACTTCTGGTACCAGTCGGTTGATCGTCCATGTGCACATAGGATTAGCGTCTGGATGTGCAGCTGCAGGCTACCATTAAGCTAACTGTGTTGTCTTTGAAATGATTTTTTTCTTCAGATGCACAAAAGAGGGCCAGGTTGTAGAGAATAAAAATATAAAAAACTCATTTCGATTTAGAATCAAGCCGAGAGCTGAGTGGTTATCCAAAAATCATGCACATTGCAGAGGCTATTTGCACTTTGCATTATTTGTGGTTGTTCTCAACATCTGCTCACCTCAGAGTGGATTATCCTGTTTATGAGATTTCTGCTTGCCAGAAATATCAGTTTGACCTGCAAGGAGACCATCAGGCAAAAATGAGCTCTGGGTGATGGTGAAACTGATATTGGTGATGAATATTTCGCATATATATGTTGCCCCCATGAAAATATTATTAGGTAACAGAAAATAATGATACATCCAGTAACATAGTAAATATAGAAATAGTATGCATTATAAATACTTAATTAATGGCAATAACAGTCTTTTACAGAGTTACTGACAATATTTCAATGTTGGTTTCAACAGGATTTTAGTAATGTATACTACATTATTTCAGGACGACACAATTTTCTGAGCAGCCTTGGTTTTTTTTTTCTCTACAGTTTTGAGCTCAGCTGAACAGAGACAGGAAGCTTTGCAGAACTGTGAAGAAAAATACTTTAAATTCAAGGAGATTTTGAGATGTAAACACCTACAAAAATGTTTCTTTCTCTCTATTACTTACCCTTCTCTGCACTGCTCTCTCACACTCTCCGTATGCTTTATGGTGGATGCTTTTATCCCCGACTCTTCGCTCTACCATGAATATGCAATGTGGTCCTCTCTCTGTCCCTGTGGGGAAATTGTGCATTGTCTCTGCTCTGCCGCCTCCACAGGGGGGGTCAGAGGTCAAGCTCCAGCTACTACTGGTAGCTGGTACTGGTTCAGTGCCTTGCTTAACAGCACTTACAGCCGGCCTGTAACTGTCCTGGTGTAGGAAGAGGGGGCAGGTTTAGGATTGTTGTGTGCTTTTCTTTCGATTAAGGCTTAAGATAATTGTGTGTGTGTGTGTGTGTGTGTGTGTGTTGTGTGTGTTTGTGTGTGTGTGGACATTGTCACACCCAACTTGTCGAATACAGCAGCTTGGTCAGTGGCCAAACTATGAAGCTCTACCTACCCCTCTAATGTCATTTTTACCATTTAGGGTAAGGCACAAAAGCTATATGGTTAGGTTTAGGCGCAAAAGCTACTCGGTTAGGTATAGGCACCAAAACTACTTGGTTAGGATTAGCAAAAGATTATATTTTGGGTTAAAATAACTGCGTTATATCTCAAACTATGCTGTGTGACGTTAGTTAGTCACTCATGTAATGTATGTTACGTACCATAACTTAAAAACAAAACACTTTTGACTTTTGGTTGCAAACGGGACGTTAACCCACAACTTCTGAGGGAAACTCCAGTCTATGACCCATCCATGACACATTGGGAGGGAAAGGGGGCTGGTCTAAACACAACAATTAAGGTAAATTTCAGAGGTATTTTTTTTTAGGAATTTCTCTGGTTTTACCAAAGAATTACCAAAGAACATTCCTGTACTTTTGTTGGGAAGACGAGCGCTTTTTCAACCGATGACCTCGTCCTTCTTTCAGATATAAACGGACATGTACATACACACACATACACACACATACACACACACGTACTGTAATAACAGTACTAACGCCACTCAAGTCCCTGTTCTCCGGTGATTCATTGCATCGCTGGTAGATTTCAGGTTCAGAAGAGAGCTCTGTGTCTGTGTTATGAGATATGATATGGGTATGTCTGTGTGTGTGTGTGTGTGTGTGTGTGTGTGTGTGTGTGTGAGTGTGTGTTTGTGTGTGTGCTTTTTCAGGATGCTTATTTGTGTTTGCACTCATTATTTCCCAGGACTGTCGGGAATTAAACTCATCTGTGACGCTTAGACAAATCAGTCTGATAACAAATTAAAAAGCATTGGCATGGTTTGTAATTTTGCATCTGATGAGACAATAACAAAGAGGCACCATGTCAACATGTCAATCTCTGTAATTTTCCTGTTCTTTGACTGCAGTGTTTGAATGGAAGGTAGATTGGAGACATTCAGAGGCGGAAAGATAAACCTTGAAATAGAGCTGCACCCAATTATTATTTTTTTATTTTTTTTATTTTTTTTTTAAATGCTCAAATTATATATCCAACATCAAAATAGTACGAGAGGTTTAATTTTGTATCTCAAAACAATTTCTGTTCTATTCCTTGTTTAAGGTCTACACTAAAATGTAGAAAAGGGATGCAGGTATTGGTTTAACACAATTCATTTCTTCATGTTGCAACTTTCCATTTCTTTAGCTTTGGTTTGTCAATTTTATGTCTTCTCATTAGGAGAAGATCATGTGGCCTACAATATCCGGTTAGGGTTAACCCATTGCAACAAACATGGCTGGAAAATGTCACCATTTCTTGTTGAAAATATCCAGCGGTTTCACACATACAAATGTTGGAATGCAGTCTCGTACAGTGGTCTCTGGTTTGGCTGCAGTCCCATCAGCTTGTGAAAATGTATTGTGGACATGTCATGAAATGTATTGTATAAATGTTTATATATATATATATATATATATGTTTTAAGTGATGGAAAGGAGACAGAGATTAAAACTATGAAGTAACGACTACGTACAGATAATTTTTTCAATACTGCAGACTTAACTCAACTCAGTTAGTTTTACCTCAGAAGTGCCGATTGATTGGGATCGGAAACGTTTTATGGCCCAAAATCCCAAAAACTACAACTCCACTCCTGCAGTCAAAATCAGGAAAGGTTCCAGAGTTTCTTAAAAACACCCTGTTCTGTGGTGAAAAAGACTAATCGTGTAGCTGTATGCTTGTGTGTCTGTGTGTTTAGGTGGTTGTGTGTGTGTGTGTGTGTGTGTGTGTGTGAGTGAGAGAGTATTGAGGGTAGAAGAGAGGGGGAAAGAGGAGAATGTGTTTGTGTCCGTGTGTGTGTGAGTGTGTGTGTAGTATTGACGTAGCGCTGCTCTCTCCAGACCTGAGCTCAATAAGCCCCGACTTCAAACAAACAGCAACCACTTCACATAGAGCGAGAGGAGAGGAGGAAGGAAAGACGAGGAGGTAAAAATAAATGAAGGGATAGCAGAGGAGAGAGGGGGGAGGCGGTGCAGAATAACAGAGGGGAGGTAGTGATGTGGGTGGAGAGAGGGGCAGAGGAGGTGAGGACATGGGAAGGAGATGAGAGGACAGGTGAGAATGGTGAGGAATATGAAGATGAGGGAAAGGGTAAGACGTCAAAAATGTACCTGTTGTGACCAAGGTGTAGTTTTTCATTTTCAGGCACAGAAGGAACTTTTGTCTTCAGTCTCTCATACTAACAAGCAATTAACAAGAAAACTGCTCCGATCAAAACTTACAGTTTAGCCATCTGGTTATTATTTGTAGGCATTTGCTAATGGACCCTGATAGATGTTCATCCCACCAGTTGTGCTGTTGACTGTTTACTTACTGATTTCCGTTGTAATGTTAAAGGTCCCATATTATACTGTTTTTCATCAATTTCACACAGCTGTCAAAGGTCCAACAACATTGTATTCGATATGCATTGCTACAAACCCATCCGTGGTCCTGAATTTCAGCTGTCTAAAAGTGGCTCAAATGAGATCTGCTGAACTCTCCTGAGACCAGGCTGTTTCTGTGCCTGCACCTTTAAATGCTAATGAGCTCCATCTGTCGATGCCTACTTGGAGAGCCTTGCCCAATGGCCTTGCGTGCTACTCGTCCCCCAGGGAGACGATGCCTCTTACGCTGGCAGGTAGCATGCGCTAATGTTTACGGTGGATGTATCCCTATGGCTTACGGAGATGCTTTTGTGGAGAGGCTGCTGAAGAAACACAGACTCTGTGGCTGCAGCAGGACGTTTCAGAATGGTTAGTGTGTCTGAATAATGTTAGTTTGTTCGTATGTGTTGTTACAGTTACTACCATGTAGCTAATGGCTAACAGCTAGCGAATGCTGTGTTCATCTTCACCACAGTCTCCAAACTCTTGGACACTGTTCGCATCGTCTCTGTCTCCAGTCTGCACATGTTTCCAGACTCTTTACTGTGACAACCAAGATCCATCGTAATATTATTAACATTAACAACATTGGCGCTTCAAATGCCATTGCATAGCGGACTGAAGCAGAGCTAACTAGTTAGCCAGTTTCCAGCTGACTTCACCATACTCGTAGGCAACTGTAAATACAATCAAACCGTGGCGACACTTACCTGTGGCTCGGGTGCAGTTGCTGGGTCCAGTATGGTTGGTACTGATCCTTTCACAAGGGTCAGTGTCGAGGCAAAGCCAGCTTTGTACTGACCCTCGTTACTGAAGCAGTCCGATGTGAAGTGGTTAGCACACATGCACAAACTTACACGAACTGTAGCTGGCACGTTGTCGTTAAAAATTAAACGCAACCAGTGTCTCTTCTGTTCTTCTGTAGCTGGGATAGAATATATACTGATGTTGATTTTTACAACCAACAACAGAGCAATTTGCGTGTCTAGCTCTGAGCGACGACATTGCTAAACACGACTATCTCACCGCTGGACACACCGAACTTCAACCCGGGGATGAACGCCCCCCCTCTCGGATGTCTCCTATCACCACGCAGAGGAGGTCGACCTATGAAAATGACTCCTTTGGTTACGTAACGACAGGAGCTGAATCTGAACAGCCTGTAGGAGCGCCGTTTTACCAGAGGGTGGGCTGCAGAGACCATGCAGGAATCACTTGTTTTCCTCATTCTGGGAGTTGGCAGGCTCAGGGAGGACCAGTTTAAACAGGTAGAGACCAGAGAAAACATGTTTTTCATAATATGGGACCTTTAAAATCTTTTCTTGAAATACCCGCTTCCCAACCCAATCACATCATTTGCTGGGTTTTTTAAAACACAAATATGCAAATGGATTTTTTTCCCATTGCCATGAAGATGTCCTTAACTCCCATGCACAATATAGCGTCAAATTGGAAATGGAATGAAAATCTGCTTGTCCAGCCAGGTGTCATGTTTCCATCACTAGATGTTGTCACTAGATCCGTATGACTGCTATCGCTTTCTAATTTAAGTTATTTCCACATTGCAGACATTTTATCCACAGGTTTGCCAGAGTAACATTACGTGCACAAAAAAATCGGGCTTGGGTCCACATTCAAAATTGCTGATCCCCTATCAGTAAAAAAATGCCCATATTGGCCCTGATCCCGATCCTGCAGATCGAATCAGGACATCCCTAAAGGTAACATAACGGCATTGTCAAGAGCTTACAGTGTGATGACCAGAAAGACAGAAGACTTAGCTTTATGCTGCAATATGCAAGTAGCTATTAAGGTTTCTATTTTAGATCAGTTTAAACAGGATCATGCAAACAGCAATCACCCGCGATGATATCATGTCCGCCCATTTGAAGTCAGTTTTCATCGACTTAAAAATCTTATAAGGCTTAGAACTTTTGTTTTGAGACATTTCTTACCTTGAACTCACTGCGCCTCTCTTACCAGTATTTGCAAGCTTTTAAAAAAAAAAAAATCATTACCAAAAGATAGCAAAATCCATTCTCTAAACATCAAGGTTTGGTAATCTCGTTATCTCAAGACAGCAAAATATAAAAGCTGTCAGTTCAAGTGAACTTTTTATCTGTAACAGAAGCGCTCGCTGCCGTTTCTGCCTGTTCCACCCTGATTAAAGCAGAATGTGAAGCGTTGATCAATCGTTTCCTCTGACTGTCTCGTCACTGCTTTGGTTCCTCTTCAATGAGTTGTGCAACGCCACCCCGAGCCCTGAGCTCTGATGTTGATCTCTAGATCTGAAGTCCCAATCTGACAAAACTGTTTTCACTTTCAGAGGATAACAAGATCGTTAGTCGTGACCCGAAGATAAGAAAAGTTTGATACCTCGTTGTGGCACAAAAACTAATTGGCAAGCTTCAGATAACAGGATTAGAGAACAGTCTATGTAAATTAGGTCTTTTGCTGTGAGTAATTTAAAGAATCCTGCAGATTTGTCTTTTTTTAAACATGGATGTTTAATGCAGTGTCTGGCCTGTCTGGACTGCAACTAATCCCACCTTTTTCTGTTTTGTTTTCTTTCTTTACCCTGTATAATCAGTCTTCTGGATGCTTGTCTGTTATCTGTTTTTGTTGGATGGGTTTTCACTGTCAGTCTGTTCTGCATAATGCTTGATCTGGAACCAAAAATACATATTCATATGTTTGTCTTATTTCTGAAGAGGATTTTTTTTTTGCCTCTTTTGCGTGACCAAATCTCAGAGGAAGAAAAAAACCCCCAGCATTTTAAGCATGTTTTTTCACCCCCTTGAAATCATTTACTTTATTCCATCTGAACATTATTTGGCTAGAAGCTCTTTTTTTTTGTTGGCCAAAATTGCAGCAAATCAGTGTCACAGAACCACAATTCCCTGAAGGTGGAAGAGAAACCAAGAAAATGAGGAAAACTATGGAACCACATTTAAAATAAAAACCTTTGATATAACTTATGCTACGTTCACATGCTCCTCGGATGTTCCCATTTAACGAGTTTGAAAGGTGTCTCTTCCGACTTTGGTGTGTTCAGATGGGTCATGAAGCAACATGGACTTGTTTAAACAACCCGCTGACTGCTGTCTCCAGTATCTGGGTCACAAGGCAGAGCAAAGGAAACGATATGATGACTATACAATACATGACTTTGGTAAAAGTCTCCTACCAATAACCCAATGTTTATTTTTGTCCGTCATGTTTCAGCGTCATATGACATCAAGTCATGTACCAAAATATTCTCCAACTTTCACAGTTCTGACTTTAGAGGGTTTTTGTGCGTTGACGTCTAGGTGTAGGGTTTCCTGATTATTGTTGGGATAGACGGTTATAGAAAAGTGTTAGAGCTGAAAACTGAGGTTTTTCAGAGGCCATTTCACACATTTCAGTGTTGCTTCACCCCCTTTAACGCACGTGACACATACAATTTAAGTACAGTGCAGCCGGGAAGTTGTTGCATTGGGTGTGTGGCCCCTCTAATGTAATTTCAGACTGGCAGGAGAGGCACACAACACAGGCTGCTAATGTAAGCCTAAAGCAGTGCTAACATTAGTGGAATGGTAAGTAAGCATTGTTCTTTTTTATTTGATGAGTTGATTGATGGCATAAAGTTGTGAATGCATTGTGAGTAGGGCCCAACGGATATTTTGGGGCTGATACAAATATTGGTGTGCAAAAAATTAATATAACTGATATATAGGCTGATAAAAAATATATTTTTCAAAAATATATATTAAAAACAACTAACTTTTTTTTTTAATCCATAAATATAGTTCAAATACTTGTGAAAAAGTTATGAATTAAAAGCAGAACATTTTTACTATTTTAGATTATTTATCAAATATTCATTGGCTAACAAAAGGGTTACAGATACATCTAAAGTAGGCAGATTAATCGGTTGGTCCTAATTGGGAGCATCTCTGATTTTCTATTTCCATCAGATAAATGACATTGTCTTAATATCAGGATTGACACATATGCAAGAGAAGTCACCACAGCTGAAGACTATATTGGAAATGCAGAGTCGTGTTACATAAACGGCATCAAAGACAACTGTTCAAGAGCCTTGAAGGGTTGTTCCATTTCAGAGGGGGAGATTTAAACCACTATCCCTTGTTACTCTGTTTTGAGGGGCATGGGTTCACTTGAAAATGAGGAGTATGGGGTAAAAATCGAAAATTGGATTGAGCCTGATTCTCAGCAACCTTCTACTTTAATCCCACCTCTATAACCTGAGCTGGATCATTTTGAAATTGGAGGAGATGAAGGATGAAGATATTGTTTTTTACCCTTTCTAATAATGCCACTGATAACTGTCAACTCTCTGGGGTTAATCTTGCCTTTGATAGATAATTGAAGAAGAAACATAAAATAATGGAGATATCACGTTTGTTTTGCTGCTTTGTTGCAGTTGTTACAGAGGTGATACATCATGATATAATAGAGGGGTTGACATAGCTGTGTGTTTATGTGTATGTGTGCCAGAGAGCGGTCATTGTTCAACAATGTGCACATGAACAGGGGATAATAAAGACACACACACACACACACACACACACACACACACACACACACACCATACATGATTTATGCCTTGGGCATAATGGGTAATTCATCATCTGACTGGGGCACATATTAAGGTTAAGAGACACTGAGGAAGCGAGCACTCGGGTGTTTGGGGTTTATCAGAAATAAGTCACAGAAAATTGAAAACTGGATTTGTAATGTCTGTTTTTCTGAAACTACACACGCACTGTGTATCTTATGTTTTCTTTGTCACATTGTGCAGGATAACCTGTGACTCTCTCTCTTTCCCAGTTACACACAAACACACACAAAGAGCAAATCAGCACCACAAGATAAGATCCAAGAAATTACAAAAATCACCCCAGATGTGGAGACATTTACACACTAGCCCGCATCAACGCCCACGTTTAAGATGAGTCAGCCTGCAGAGCGTGTTGACCATTAATCCCAAGCTTGAGCTTTCGTGCCCTTCAGCAACACACTAAACCCCAATTGCTCCTCGTAGTAAGGGCCATGTCTCGCATGGTAGCTTGTTGCCATTGGTGTGGGTGTATGCGAGAATGAGACGAAATTGTAAAGCTCTTTGGATAACATGTCCTCACATGCACGCACACACGCACACACACACACACACACACACACGTCTTCAAAGAGCTGTGTTCTCATTAGCAGCAGTCCTCTGTTCAGAGGCCGGCATCTCTCCCCTTTACTCTTTAATTCTTCAGCTCTTTGCTTCCCTGTGTGAATCACTGTGACAACCTGGTGACTCACTGAAAACATTAATACTAATAATGTTGATAATGATATTGACACTGATTAATAATACAGGTAATGGCACTGACACTGATATTATGATACTAACATTATACTGATAGTGTTCCTGCTACTACATACAGCAGCCATTGTCGTCATTGCTAATGCTTCTGCTTTTACAACTGGTAATATTCCCACCATTGCTACTATATTAAGTATTACCACTCCAATATTACTACACGTTGGTCTTTTATCTGGATTGATGGTTGGTACGCATCCATACAGTCAATGTTTAGGTTCAGTTCAGCGCAAAATGTTGGCATTTTGTAGTTCTGCAAACCACATATATGTTTGCATTTTTACATGTTACAAATATTTCATCAGCATTGCTGCAATATGTATCATTTGACATTATCATTACATGTATAACAGGGAATTTCAGGCTAGTAGGTGGAGGGGATAGTGGTGCCATTAAAATGCATTTGTAAGCATGAAACCAAATTTAACCATAGGGACTTTTCCTAACCCTAACCTAACCTAAGTTTTTGTTTTCGTGCCTCGACTTAACCAGGACATAGGTACAGTGTTGACTCAACATATCACTGAAAATGAAACCTGAAGAAACATAAGGGAGTTGCAGCATAAAGATAATATGTAGTTTGCAGAACATAAGTTGTGATACGATTGGGTGGGTTTGCTCCCGTTTATATCACCACAACACTAACTGGATGTTTTGTATGGGCTCAGGCCAAATTGTTCTTTAATTATACCTTTAAAAAGATGAGGAAACTTTAATTTTGAATTTAAGGTCAAAGCTTTTATAGAAAATTGTAGATAGTGAAAATCTACAAGTGAGTGATATTTATATTTTTCTCTCTATTTAATTTTTAAAACACCCAGTTTTTGGCTTCGTCCTCAACAACACAAAACAAAGATCCCAATTGGTAAAGGCTCAGGGTAATTCAAACAATGTTCAAGTTCAAACTTTTTCAACCTTCCTCAATGTTTCTTTGCAGGGCAGTTTCCCATCTGTTTGCGTCTTTCCATTGAATATAATGTATATAAAATTTGTTGGCAAGTGGTCATGGTATAAGTGGTTTAGTAACCTCTCAGGTTTATGTTTCATGATTATTGTTTCCCTGTTTCCTGTACAATCAGAACATTTACATTGTTTGGGTACTTACTTCCAATACTACTACTTATACCACTAGTAGACTTATCTAAGTAATGATAACTTAACATAGAGTGTTTGCCTTTAACTTTCTTTGTTGGTCAGAGGGATTAAAACCAGCAACGCTCCAGTTACAAGACCTGAAGGTTTTAACACACAGTATCCTGTCCTTCATATTGTCTCTCTCTCTTTATCTCAGCTGTCTTACCCCAATGTGAGTTGTCAAAAAGTATGCAATGTCCGTGACACCCGGGAGTGTGTTTGTGTGTGTGTGTGTGTGTGTGTGTGCGCGAGCATGCATGCTTCAGGCTTTCTCATTATGATTCTAAATGTATCAGTCTGTCTCGTCTGGATGAATTAATAGGTTCTTTAGTGGCTTTGTGAAGTGGTTAGCACACATGCACAAACTTACACGAACTGTAGCTGGCAC
>OMLP01029952.1:36429-52711 GCA_900302685.1 Spondyliosoma cantharus
GTGTGTGTGTGTGTGTGCGTGTGTGTGTGTGTGTGTGTGTGTGTGTGACGAAGGGGGTTTGCTGTTATGTGATTATCTGTTAACTCAGTTACTGTGTAGCTGTAGATCTCAGAAGCGCTTGGCAGGGAAAGTGATAGCACCCCATACTCTGCGAGGAAGGATAAAAAAAACTGCAGTGAAATCCTCGACTGAAGCCTCCGTGGTCTGTATTCTTAGAAACACATTCTCTTCTTTCTACTGTAAACCCACTGAGGTGCTTCCTGCACTTTGGCTCTGTTTCAAAGGGGGGCATCTGGTGGAAATTCAAGGTAGTGTGACAGTAATTTATAGAAAGAGCACAAAAGGTGAGGGAAAGCAAATATGAAAGGACTGGTTGGGAGGAGATTTAAAAAACATGACACTGGAGCAGTTGAAAATTACAGCATGGTGGTTGATGGAGCAGCAGTGATTATTCGATTAGTTATCAACCATTAAATTAATGGCCAACTATTTTGATAGACGATGTATCTGAAAGAAAAAGGAAAACATTATCTGATCTCAGCTTCTTAAATGTGAATATTTTCTGTTTTCTTTCCTCCTCTGTCACAGTGGACAAAACTGGACAAAACAAGACGTTTGAAAATGGTGTTTTGGGCTCTGATCAACATGTTTTACCATTTTACAGACCAAAACAACTAATCGAATAAAAGTAAAAAACAGTGACTCTCCAGCGTACTTGGAATGGAAGCAAAGAGCCTTCGACAGTGCATTGATTTTTTTTTGTTTTTTGTTTCATTGTATTTTTCATGCTTTGATGAAGACTTTTGGAAATTAAAATGCATTGGCTTATCCATGAGTTAAAGGTCCTGTTTGCAAGAAAAGTCGCCCTACGACCCTCGAGCGAGGTCGTGGGCGAGGCACTTCCAGCTGCTGGAGGACCGAGAGGCGTCCGGCGAGGGACAGCGGTTGGTCGGGGGCCGCTGCTTGCCTGAATCGATTCAGAGGATTTTCTAATTCGATATTAAATTGGGAAAAAAATGTATTGCAATGCATTGATGAATCGATATTTTTACCCACCTCTATAATCAATTAAAGCAAGAAAATAATCAACAGAAAATAGTTGTTTGTTTCAGCCCCAGAACTTCTCTTAGTAATCTAGGTCACCCAAAGTGGACAGCAACTTATGCTAACAAACTGCAATGATTATCAAGGGTTCCCATTGCATCACATGACGATGTAATTACACGGCTCGGCCACGACAAAAACTGGCTTCAAGGTCTGGCACTCTTTGTGGGGGCTTGATTTCGATGATAAGGCCTGCCTTCTTTGCAGAGGAAGTTATGGTCAAGCCAACTGCGTTAAATAGTTCTCCCCCTCTTCTTTGTTCGTTTCAACAGCAGGCTGAAAAACCACACTGCAATCCACTGTATCAGAGTATATAACATCATGCTATTCACTGACAGGTGCGCCGTCCTGAGTGAGTGAGAACGGAACGGACAGCTCCAAAAATAGAAAATCAATATGTGGCGGCCAAGGTTGATATTGTGAGTTATTCTGTATCAAAATGTTACTGTCAAAACTCTATAAATCCACCCAAATTATCACTTAACTGAGAAATTATCTAATTAAGAAATAAGCCTCAACAATTGACACTTATAGAATAAAATATTATACATTAGCGATCCAGAAAGAAAGCGGAGAGGCGTTTTTCAAAGTCATATTGTTTCTAATCTTTCTCTCCAAGATGGAGTCTACCTTTTTGAGCAGCTCCTTTAGATAAAATGTGAGGTGAATTTAGAGCTGGAGTTGTTTTGGACCACAGTCAGCAGAGACGTTGATGGAGTGACAGTGAGGATGCTTCCCCGTACCATTTCTGTGTGACAGCTCAGACAGGCCGACTTCAAAACATATCAATGTGCAGTCGTTTTCTCATTGGTCTCACCTTCATGGCGCCTTTTGACTACTAAGCATACATTTTCAATTTTTTTTTAAGTGTTTTTAAAAAAAGATACTTACCTCAAGCAGACACGTCTTTGTATCTGTATGTCTTCTCCACTGTTTTTGTATTCATGGAGCCTGTACATTTCACCTGAAAGGCAGAATTCATTACATGTGCTTTGTAAAAAAGCACTCAACATTACAGCCACACAATAACCCAGTAGTCCAAGATTATTACAAATTATTACCATAGATGTTACCTGAAAGGTATATCTTGCAAATTAGTAATAGAGCTTGGAATCATTGTCATCTCTTGCTTCAATTTTATGATATTAAGAAAAGAAATTTTGTTACCAAATTATTCTTAGTAATTGACGTTTCCCATTTTATAACCAAGCTTTAATGAACGCTACTTTAAGATAGTCCATCTAAGTTCAAGGATTTGCTCTTCATTTTAATAAAACATAATCATGATATTACTTTACAGTATACAGTGAAGTGTTATATAGTGAAGGACCTTCAGAACAATCTATCTGTAAAACAGTATATAAATTGTTTTGAATAAACGCCTTTTAAACCAAGAGAAACTCAAACCTCATCACTACAAAACACAAGGAAAGTCACTGTTTTGATTGACAGGTGATCTCTGGGTAATGTAGTGCAGACACACCTCAGCAAAGATCCTAAATATAAAGACATAGACATGTAAGAGAATCTGGTAGATTACCACTCTAAAGGAGAGCTCCAGTAGAGAAAGCACAGCAGGTTTAGACAGGAGGCTCCTGGTGTGTTATTTTCCCAGTGGGGACACGATAACCTAAAGATTAGAGAAACAAGCTATTTGACCTGCAGATGTACGGTCAGTCTCCCCAGAGCCTGCAGCCCGGAAGAAATCTGGAAAAATATGTGGATACTTGATCCTAGACACTGTGGATGCACTGGATAGCTTCCGCAGGGATTAATGCAATACAGGTAGAATTTCTTCTTTCTTTGGGATTGTGGACACATTTGAACATGCCGTCTACAACCAGCTGTCCTCCTATCTTTTACAAAACGACTTCCTTGACCCTAATCAGTCAGGCTTCAGGACTGCTCACTCCACCGAGACGGTCCTCCTCACAGTGGCTGAGTCACTCGGTGCCGCCAGAGCCTCGTCCCACTTATCAGTCCTCATTCTCCTCAACTTATCTTAATTTACCTTATCAACCACCAAATCCTCCTCTCCACTCTGGCTGAACTTGGCATCGCTGACTCTGCTCTGGTTCACATCATACCTGACAAAATGCACCTTTCAGGTCACATGGAATGGCTCCTTGTCCATACCCTGCTTTCTGGAAACTGGTGTCCCTCAAGACTCAGTATTAGGACCACTTCTGTTTTCACTATACAATAGATCACTAGGCTCTGCAATCACATCACATGGATTCTCTTACCACCGTTATGCAGACGAAACCCAATTGTTCCTATCTTTTCCCCCATCCTCTGACACCCACGCTGCAACAAGCATCTTGGAATGTCTGGCAGACATCTCCATTTTGACAACTGTGCATCACCTCAAGCTCGACCTTAGTAAAACTGAACTCCTCTTCATCCTGGGGAAAGACTGCCCTCTCTGTCGAGGACATCACACTATCACCTTCACCGACTGTGAGGAACCTGGGTGTAATCCTCTGCGACAGACTATCCTGCAACTCCAACATCACTGCTGTGGCCCAATCCTGCAAATTTACCCTCTACAACAGACCACACACCCCAGCTTGAGCACTTCAATCTAGTACATCAGCTGGCCGGCTGTTACCGCCGTTGCTCAGAGCAAACAATGCTCGCTCAGTAAAGTCGCAACTCTTCTCTGTTCTGGCACCTCAGTGGTGGAACGAACTACCGAATAAGAGTCAGGACAGCAGAATCACTCACTATGTTCTGCAAAAGACTCATTTGTTCAGACCTCAACTCAATCCCGCATAGCATGACTCTCTCCCATTGTGGTTACTTACTAAAAAATTTAAATTAGGGCTGCAACTAGCGATTCTCTTCAAATTTGATTAATCTGCAGATTTTTTTTTCATTATTATCCTATTAATTGTTTAGTCAATTAACAAGATAGTGAAAAGTGTTCATCACAATTTCCCACAGCCCAAAGTGACATCTTCAATTTGCTTCTTATGTCCAACCATCAGTTTAAAACCCAAAGACCCTCTGTTACTACTGTTACTGTTATAAAGGATGAGGAAAAGCTACAAATCCTCACACAAAGCAATATTTGCTTGAAAAATGACAAATGATTAATCGATTATCAAAACAGTTAAGAAATTATTTTCTTTTATTCTTTCTGCTGACTAATTGGTAATGCTACTGTATTCTGTTAATATTGCACATTCTTGGGCTTGCAGATAGTTGTTCAGTTCAGCTTCATCAGCCTCCTGTTCTGTAAGACCTGATGTGGTTTGGACGTGCGACCAGGCCACATAGCATCTCTGAGCTGCTCCTCCACCTTTACCCTCCACTCTGCGTACAGCTGAGGGACTGATGTTTGGCAGAGTGTACTTAGCATCCATGACAGTCATTAGCTTCTTGAAGCCCTATTTTTAAACTGTGCTTAAAGGCATCATATCTTTAGCGGTACAGTACGTAATTGGGCTGGTTATGTTTTTGTATTGCTTCGGTTTCTTCTCATATGGGGTAATGGCTGAAAAAGCAGCGGCAATTGTTGGTTGTCGAAGTGAAGTTTGACTAGTAGAAGCAGTGGGGCTGGTCTGTTGGCTACTTGCGGGAGGCTGATGCTAGCATGATAGCACAAACTCATGCTCTCAGAGTTCTATTTGGGTCGGTACCTGTTGAGATGATGGAAGACTTTAGTGGTCACCGACACATTTTGCACCTAAAGCTGGTCTGTCATTTGCCAGACTTCAGGTAGGAGAACTATTTCTAAATAAACGATGTGGTGTGACCTTTCTTTGGCTCAATTTCTTTGACTTTGTCCGTTTCCTCGCACTCTGTTTCGCTAGTTGGACCGCTCATTTTCTTGTGTCAGCTCGACACCGTCATTCTGAGTTGTTGTGAGTGAGAGGGGCCAGAAACATGCATCCACCACATGCATTTGTTTCTCTGCTGTGAGATTGGCTGTTGGTGTAGTGTTTTCTAGGTAGAGGAAAATGGACTCAAGAAAAAAAAAACTATTGAAAACATATGTCATAAATGTATCATTGTTATTGTGGAAAATTTTATCATGAAAATTATCGAGATCGCTTTATCGCCCAGCCCTATGAGCGTGTGATAAATGAGAAAATGTTGTCAAGATGTAGGCATTTGGTTAACGTCTCAACATCATCTTCCAATTAGCAAATGCTCCCTATACTATGTTTATCTGACGTTACTTCACTTCATCACGCCAATGTCTAAATCACTGGTACATGGGAACTCCCTGAGTACTCTGTCACAATACAAAATTGCTAAATGTTGTTTTTACATTAAGCTAGCATCTCATGAGATACATTTACATCATATTTGTACGTTAGTGTCAAATTATTGTTATTTATTTGTTAGAAGAGTTCGTCTGGCTCCAGTAACCTACAAAGTCAGAAAGAAGTCGAAAACAAATCCCAAGTTGCAATGTGTCCCTTCAGAAACCCTTGGTTGACATGTTTTTGTACAGTCGAACATTGTTGGTTGTCTGTTTTTGACATTTACTTTAAGAGTTCACTCGGGCGATCAGTTGTATTCTGTGTGTGACTGTGTGTTATTGAGTCCCTGCTTTAAAAAAGCAGTGGTGTTTTTATGGAATGAAGTGGAACCAGCGAGGTGTGGAGAGCTTTTTCTTTTAAAGCATTGTTTCATCTTTTGGGGAGGGGAGGCAGATTTTTCAGGTGGTTATTGTGTATGGGAGAAGTGCTCTGTCACTATCTCAAGTTTGGAGGAGGAGGCGAGGACAGGGATGAGAGGAGAGCAATAGATGGCTTAGGGAAAGATGGGCAGATAGGGGAGAGAAGGTGGTTGTAAGAGGAAAGAGGAAGCAGTAGAAAAGTCAAGAATGGATTAGGAGGAGACAAGGAGAGGTGGAGGAGAAGAGGAGATGGGGGAGATGCCACAAGCTGCTGAGAGGAGACATAATTGCCACATGCAGAGCTTGAGAGGCTGTGTGCGTGTGCATGAGTGTGCGTATGTGTGTATAAACCACTCCACTCCAGTGCTCTGCCATTATCTCGGTGAACAGGGGAACCTCCCTCCGTCTGCTCTCCGACAGACAGGCAGTCTATAAGCCCAGCAGCCGCTCCACCGCAGGGATTAGATCCAAGCATGAAGACAATGGGCTGATACTGAACGCAGAGGAAACATGTCCTACAGTACGACACAATGGGTTGATATGGCAACAAGAACTGCGCAAGAAAACCGTTCTAATGCAAGACGAATGAAAACCAAGAAGAAATGTATAGTTTAATGTAAGACAAATTGTATAAATGGTAGCACAAGTTTGAAACAATATAGAATAAGAAAAAGGATTTCATGGAACTTTTTTGAACATGTCATAATACCAACACCTTGGTTTGGTTCCTGAGTGTTTCGTTTTACAATCTTTAAAGTCAGAATATTGTATCTTAAGGATGAATTTCCCACATTTTCGTGGAAAATGCCAAAGAAAACCTGCAATCAGAATAGTCACTACCTGCAGGCTCTGAGAAGTTGTTCGGATTTGAGATGCATGATATTTATTTTTCTCAGCCGATACAATAAGTGATAATTTCCTGCTTTTCATGGCTCAATTCATATTTTTGTATTTTAAAAAGAAGTTCATAACCTTTAGGGTGAGAAAAGCTAAGATGTGATTGTGTGAAAACGACCAGATTTTTCCCCTCCTTTCTGAACCCTTGCCGAACATGTTTCGCAAATTGCATATGTGTTGTCTTCCTCTGGAAGTGCAAGGAACCTAAAAAATAAGGAAGGGTCATTACGTCACTGAATCTTGCTTTGGTGCCAGACTGTGGTGCAGGTTGTGTTGAAGTCAATGGGAGATACATTGAGAAACACTCTAAAACCCAACATATCTATGTCATATGACTTCTGATGAAGAAACGCCTACAGAAAATGAAGGAACCCACTTCTGAGATGAGGTTAACAACTGATTTTCTTTTTCAAATGGTTGACAAGGCTAATAATATTATCAACCACTGGGGAGACTGCAATTACACTGCGAACAAGAGCCTGTCCTGTACAAATTCGCAATATTTCTCAATATCCGACCAATGATTTATTGTGCAATCCTAGTTCAAATGTGTCCTGCTTCATCTACTTTTTGTGTTCATCTGTATGCTCACTGTGTTAATGCTTAATCTACAGCAGAAAGAGAAGGGTCTTGTAAATTGATTAGAGCATAATTCATCGGTTTATTTTGTATTCTTTTTTTTAACTCTCAAAACCTCTGGTATAGATAGATACCACAAGACATGACTATGTTTCATGTCATCTGTTATCAATCAATCAAATACATTTAAAGGGATGTTTGAGTTAAAGACAATAGAACTCATCAACACTTTATGGTTAGTGTTAGTTTAAGTTGGTGTGTAGCTCAAGGAAACATCTTTTTGCTGAAACAAGAGAGGCGTCCTCTCGTCACAAGAGAAATGTCACCACATTGAAGCGGTGAAAGGGTGTAAAATTATCACTTCGCTCTCCTGTGAAGCGCAACTTAACAACATACCACACTGCACACATTTGACATTTTCTTTGTTTTGCCAGGGCGGGAGATGTGATAACGCTCCTTTGTTTTGTTGTCACTGCTCCAAAATGGACTCATATTCCTTGTATCAACCGGCATCCAAAGACAGGCAAGACATCATCAGATTGGTTAATAATTATTTCATAGCATTGTGACCCAGTGATCCTTGAACACTTATCACTAACTAGATCATGCAGTCATCCAATAACCCCGTCCATGCCTTTGTGTGTCTGTGTCCGCGGAGTGTGAATGTGTGAGCGTGAGTGTGTACGCTGGCGTCAGCGTCTTTCGCACTCGGTCAACCTCTTAGTCATGTTTCCATGAATCACAACATGCAGCTAAACATTAATCACTGTATTAGCTTTGGTGCCTCCTACACTGACGCTTATCATTCTTCTCAGATCAAGGACCCCGAAGAAACACAAAGAAAAAGAACCCTCAGAGCTCTGCCACTGAATGATTTTTATTTTTCTCGTCAAGCTCGTTTATTTGATTACCTGCTCCAGTGATGAATGATCACAGAGTCTGGTATCAAAAGCAGATGGAGGAAACACATAACACCCTCGAGGCTCTGATACGCTTTGAACCGATGTTCTGGAAGATGGCTGGGATTTGAAAAAAATATGTTTGACCTCCAGAAGCTTTAAACATAATTCTCTGCATTACTTTATTCGCTTTCTGCAAGTAAACACTGATTTGGTGATTTGCAAGTCAATATATGTCTAGACGTTTAGATTGAAGAGGCTAAATTGATTGAAAAGGGAAAGTTTGTTCTTCAACCAGTCTGGTTCCAGACCTCTGAATAACCGCCCACATTTCAGATTATTCTCGCTGATTTAAATAGATCTGATGGTCTGCTCATTGACAACTGTTTCTCTGTTTGGGAAAACAGCTCAGACAGTCAGACCTCTGTCAGTCTTATTAAGGATAGCGGCATCATCTTTCTGTGCCAGAACCAGAAAACTGCTGACACAAAAAATGGCTTAATGAGCAGCTAAAACAAGTGTGGTTGAGATTGACATAGCTACTGTATACTAATTCTTATTACATGACATCAGAAATAGGAATTGACAAACATCAAGTTAGCTGCTTCCAGAAATCACTTCAACCAACCACTTCTTTATCGAAGTGACACGCCAGATTGGTCAGCAGCTTTAGATTGGTAGGCTCAAGATCACCACCCCTCCCAAACACTAAAAAACTTACACAACACATGTTAGACTGAACAAAAACAAGACAACAGTTCAAACTGCTTATCACTGTTGACTTCAACAGTATGTCATGACCATATTTCAGTGTTACCCCTTGATTCCACTGGGCATGTCGCTGTTGCCTGGCGTGTACTATGCTGTTTTGTTATTTCCTGCATGCAGCTTCATATCCCACCGGGAGCATTACAGAAGTGAAGCATCATTCCTGCTTATTTTGTCATTGATTTTTGTGCCTCTTTTGTGGTTCGATTGGCTTCATAATTTTTTAGTTATGTAAGTGTTTTAAGAATATTTATTGTTAATATTGTTTATTATCTGCTTTTGATAAAAAGTTCAGTGAAATAAATTTAATCTGTATATTGTGAAAAACATTGTATAAACAAAGTAGAAATTCCTGCCCAAACCAGTGAAATTAGACTCAATAAAGCAGTGAAGCCTTTATTAGAAAATAAGTCTGAAACTTTGAGCAAGATGTGGAAACCTCAGAGAGATTAAATCACATCTTACCGCTGAATTGATTAAACACCTTTGATCATTCATAATTCTTTTAGGACAGAATCTGAAGTCCTCAGCTTGAGTCTGTACTCTGGTTCACCGGTCCAAGAAGTATCTTTGTCAGAAAACACATGATGACTCTTGTCACGTTCACCACTGTTTACACCGAATTTAACAAATAGCACAAACCGCGGCAGAAAGCTCTCTGTGAGGCGAGGAAATCCCCCTGGTGTTTTGTGGGTAATCTGCTGATGTGGAACCTGAGCTGTGAAGCACCCCGGTGCTCTACAAGAGCACAGAGTGACAGTGACGCTAAGCAGCTTTACCGTAGCTAGCGCCTCAGCTAACCGCCCCGCTCTGCCTCTGAGACGACTGCATGTCGAAACAATCACAGAGCAGACGCCGTTGCAACTGTATCTGCTCTGATACCTGATTAGATTTGTTTGGCTCCTATTACGACTCAGTGCTTTTGGATTCTGTCCTTTTTTCATCTTTTCTGCAGTGTTTTCCTCCAAATTCCTACTTTGCCTTTGTATTATGCGCTTTGTTAATGAGTGCAGAGAATCAGAGGGAATTACATTATGAGAAAAACACTGAGTGTGTTTGAAACATGAGGCAGAGCCGGTCCTTGAAATAGACTGAGACGGTGGATCTGAGTGAAGCTCTGATGTCTCATTGATTTCACCTCTTAAATCCACTTCAGTCGCGAAGGCGAGATGGAGAAGAAGAGGCGGAGGCAGATTAAAGACAGAGTTTTTAAGCCCTCGTATATTTCAGGCACGGATAGTGAAACTTAAAGAAACAGTCCAGCCCGGAACATTTAAACACAGTTATTGGTGTAGTGTTTTGCACTGCTGCTTGTGTTGTTTGGTGTTTTATTGCTATTAGCAATAAGAAGTAGACAGAGCAGGTTGAAGAATAGAGGGTTAGATATATAAAGTTGCGATCTCATCACAAAATAACACAGAAGAAGATTGTGATAATCATGATGATATCTAGAGTAGGGCTGCACGACATTGGAAAAAACTGACATTGCGATTTTTTTAACCCTGCGATATATTTTGCGATATGAAAAAATACAGGAATTTTCATCAGATGACCTGAATATCACTTTATGTTATGCTGCACTGCTGCTATCTTGTGGACAATTAACCTGCACTGATCTTACCTCTTTTTGTGAATGTTACGAGTGTTTTAGAGATATTCTTATTGTTATCTTTTATTGCTTGCTTTTATTGTGCTGGGACCTGAGTACATTTCATTCTATCATGTGCAAACATGAATTGAATGATTGAATGACAATAAACAAACCTTTGAACCTTTTGGGCTCTCCATTGAACATTCTAGCTTCATAATTACATTAAGTTACTAACAATGAGTGATTAACAGGTTATTCAACCTTTTATTCAACAAATTAAATATTTTACAGCAAAACTAAACATCTTTCTTTTTATCAAAAATGATAAAAAAAAACAACCAATAATAGTAGCAGCTCTACATCAGATTCCTGAGTGGTCCACAACCCTTGTTTTGTAAATAGTAGAAAATAAATAAACACGCTTTAACAAAACAATATTAAAATAAATAAATAAAATAAGAGCAGCCCGAAAGCATTCATCGTACTGAGCTGCGTGGTACTGATGTAAATGGTCAAACAAATGAGTTGTGGCAACAGATGCAAGGCACTGTCGACACAGAACACGTGTTTGGTCAATATCATCCTTTTTGTAGCCGAAATAATTCCAGATAACTGACGCTTTTCTTTTTGGCACCAAGTCTTCGTTTTTGGCATTTTCGCTTGTTCGTTTCTCATTTTTAAGTGTTGTTACCGGCAGCGACTCACTCCATGTGCAGGGGCGTGGTCTGCTTCGGCACACTGAATAAGAACTAATGTGATTGACGGATCACTGCGCATACAGCCTCTGCATGCACAGTGTGTGTCAGGTACACTTGAAATTAGATGAGTTAATTTACCTCCTACATCACAGGCCCTGTGATGTGACTATTGCGCACATGTACATCGCGATGACGATGCTCAAACGATATATCGTGCAACTCTAATCTAGAGCAGTATTTTCCAATTTCGGAGTCAGGACCCTCCCGAGGAATTGCCTAATTTTATACACATATTTGTCTTTTTAATCTTCACTGTTTTCTTGTAAATTATGGAGTATTTAACATCCTCAGGCCTTTGAGTATTCAAATCAAATGATATGAAAAGGTTGATCACTTTTTAGTTTGTCTGGACACAACCAGTGAGGATGGGTCCCAATAGACACACAGGCGATCACAAAGCAGAATAATCCATGGAATCCACTAATCTAGAATGTCATGATCACATGATTTTTATTTTTTATTTTTGTTATTTATATTCTTTATTGACTTTTCATTACAAATGCAAATGCATGTTGCATGACATGTCTATTCCTTGAACCTACATAGATAAAAAGGTACACGGGGCAGTGCACAGGTATCAGGCATTATGATCATCACTTTCCAATCATTTCCAAATAAGGAGCCCACACCTTCAAGAAGAGATCTAAATTATTATTAATTTTATAAATAAGGTGTTCAAAAGAAGATATCTTAGTTTGTTCATCTCTCCATTCCTTAAAACTGATCTTTTCTTCTGACTTCCAGTGTCTCAAGACTACCCTGTTTCCTGTTGCGAGAGCTAGTTTCACCCATGTGCATATTTGTGTGGATAGGCCTGATTTCCTCGGCAAAATACCCAGAATAAATAAAGCTGTCCCCTCCCTGAACTCTACCATCAGCACTTTATTGATATATTGGATAACAGCCACCCAGAGGTTGTGCACCATCTCACATTCATAGAACATATGTAACAGTGTGCCCCTTTCCTTCTCACATCTCCAACACTTATCATTCTTCCTAAGTCCCAACCCTGACATTTTTGCTGGAGTCCAGTTGTTCCTATTCAATATTCTGAATGAAATAAGCCGTGTCTGCATGTCTCGGGCTATAGTGTACCAGGACCTAATTGTTTCCTCCCAGACCTCCCAGTCAATAGGTGCCCCAAGGTCTCTTTCCCATGCTAGCTTAACACCCTCGTAATTTGGGGGTTGATGTTTTCTAAACGTCATAAAATCTGGATGTCCCTATCACATGATTTTTATACTCAAAATCAAAATGTTGTGATACAGTGATCCCTTGTTCTTTGTATGTAAGCATCTGTCCCTCTATTGTAATTCAGATAATCAAAAACAAGTAATTAAGCACTAACTACATCCAGACTAACAGTCTTGCTTTGCTCTGTCGCCTCCTGTTAAGTACAGCATTTGCAATCGATACTGTACAATGTTACATCAGTTTGGTACGCAAATACAACAGATTTCACCCAGCTGTGAATGTGAGTAAGGTAAATAGGTAAGCCAAAGGACATCTGATGGACAGGTGGCGAGGTGCTAAAAGTTCCTCAAAAAAGCCTGATCTCCTCCAATCTTGGAAGCTAGGCAGGATGGTTAGTACTTGTGTGGGAAAAATTCATTGTTGGTCTGCAGGGGGGAATTGGGGGGTGGCACAGATTGACCATGTGTAAACCCTACCATGATGTCACCCTTGAGTTTCTAGACTACCATTTTGAGGAGTTCTAGAGTTTTGTATTACAGCTATCACGAAGGGACCATATTTGGATAGGAGAGTGGATCTGGAGAGGATTTCCTGATGGGCTCTGACTGAGAACTAGAGGACACACCAATGATAGGGACTGGTCAATCAAGAGGTAGCCAATAGCATTTCTTGAATCATCACTAATTTTACCCCTAATGAGACCATAATTAACTAAGTTAACATCATGCTGGAGACTTGAAACGAAAGACTTAGACCATAAACTCATTAGGAGAATGTTCACTGAGGTAATAAATCAAGTGAGAAGTAGGGTCATTTTCTCATAGACTTCCATACAGTTGGACTTCTTTTTGCAACCCGTCAATTCACCCCTGATTGAAAAACTGCTAATTGTCCCATTGGTTTCAGTTTTCAGACATGGACACTTCGTACATATTTTAAACAGTCAATGCTAATAACTAAAGTAACTGTATCACTGAATAAAAAGACAAGCCACATGACCAGAGCCATAATTCATGAGTCCTGTTTGGAATTATTCAACATGGCTGCCTTGCAGCCTATAGACTGCTGTAACATATCAGTATTCAAAAGAAATGAATTCAATTACATGCTGTGAAATATGATAATGGTTATAATACCGGTTTTATTTCCCACTTTAATGTCAAATTTATGTGCTGTCTACCTCAACATGGCTTCAAGTGAGGCTGTGTAATGGGAGTATACATGAGCGTGTGATTGTGTGTGTGTCACAGAGGTTGTGGCAGCCATCGATTGGCCCAGTCAAATATTGATCCGTCTTCATTGACTGGCTGGTGTAAGTGCCTGTCAACCATCCTGTCACCGCTACTCCTCACAAGAAAGACCACTGTTGCTGCCACTTCTTCTTGTCTGCCTCTGCTATGTGTGTTACTCTCGTATTGAGCAACACTGATTTCTTGTCTGTCGCGACCAACATCCATTCCTCCCTCAGTCCTCCCTTTTTCTCCCTTTTTCTTGGTGCTTGTACTCTCTTTACTCCCCTCTTTCTGTTCTTTTCCCTTTCCTCCATTTCATGTCCTTTTTCCCCTCCCTCCTCCATCTTCTGTCGTCTGTGCTTCAGGCCATATTTAAATTGAGCTGGAGCCAGGAACCAGTCAATACTGCCTCATCCCTGCAGGTGTGTATTTTGTGAGTGGGAGAGGCAGATAGAAAGAAATTGACTGCCTTCAGTCTGATCCAAATGAGTCAATATTACTAATCCAGTTTTCATTATATTTTTGCTGTGAATGTGTTTACAAGTGTATGAACTAATCTATGACCTTTGTGCAACTTCAGTACAGATCTGGTGTGAAAGTGTGATTATAAGACTGTACAAGTGGGAGCAAGTGAAAAGTTTTATGTAATTTGTTAAATGGCTTTTGTTTAATTTATGTTACAGACACTGATCCCACTTTTTCTCTTATACCAATACTGTTGATACTGACCACACTACATTAAAGTCACTGGAATCATTTTTATTGTGACTAAATTAAGGAACTGATTGCAGAAATACCTAATTTTAAAATGACACTGACAGTAAAAAATGTTTTTAATATGGATTGGCCAGTGGTAGCTGGTAGCAGATCATTAATAATGTCCTGATGCTGATCTTTAATTCTTCCTACTGAAACTTTTGTCCAAAGAGCATTCAGACCCAATCAGAACTAGAGCTGCAACAATTAATCAATTCATCTTTTAGTTGTCAACGCTTAAACTAGAGTGGCACTCGGTAGAGTGCATACCTCTGCCAAGGCCCAACAGTCCCCTGCAATTTATTCAAACTTAATCCAATAACTCAATAGCCTGGTATCACTGTAAATTTTAAACCACCTATAACGGCTTAACCATAAATTAAGATATCTAGGATCAGCATCAAATTGTACGCACTCATAGATACCAGCCACCTAAATACGGCAGTTTTTTTTTCATCAAGAACTATGCATTATTCGGTGAGGGAGTAACCAAAATGTCAAAAAACATCTTGCCATGTTAAAGTAAGGGAAAGTCCCTTTTGCGGTTCCACACCAAAAGTTAATGGGGTCTATTCTGGGCCAAGACCCATCCTCCAAGTACTCCCAAGTTTCATAGAAATCTTTTCAGTAGCTTTTGAGTAATTCTGCTGACAAACCAACCAACCTATCAACAACCAAACACCATGGTTGAAAACATAACCCTTGGTGGAGGTAATTATTTGCCAGCTGTTTTGATATTCAGTTAATTGGTTTGAGTAAGTCTTTCAGAGAAAAACTCAAAATTCTTGAAGCTTCAGCTTCTTAAATGTGAATGTTTTCTGGTTTCTTCACTCCACCCTGAGAGTAATCTGAGTATTTACGGATTGTGGGCAAAACAAGACATTTGAACACGTAATCGTCATTTTTGGATATTTCATAGACTTTTGATAACTAACTGTTCATTGAGAAAATAATCAACAGATGAATCAACATTGAAAAAAACTGTCAGTTGCTGGCCTTGTCAGAACAAGTGCTAGACATCCTCATAACATTTTAAGGGCCTCCTGTCTGAACAAACAACTGAGAGCAGAGCTTAAATCCAAGTACAAGGCAGTGAGGGATAAGTGCTATCATGGGTTGTCTACATATGGTCTGGTTCAAATAGCAAAATTATGTTGTTTTTGTTGAGCAGAAGAAGCACATGTTAGTGGTTTGGATAAGGTATTTAATCAAAGGGGGACATTGATTTAGTATTTTTTTATGTTTTTGGCTCCAAATTCTGAAGATTGTCTTTAACACTGTTTTTTATGTATTTTACTAGTCGAGACATAAAGAACTATTAGCAAGTGCCAAGTGTGCAAGTGATGGTTGTTATAGATACCAAATGTCTTGTATCTCATATACGGTTGTTAAAACAAGCAAAGTTATGACATAATCTTTGAAAAATGATCATGTTATCTGATTTTGTTGTTTGATATGTATTGTTGTTGCTACTATTAGGGCTGCACAATTAATCAAAAATATTATCGTAATGGCAGTATGATCAAGTGCAATATCCACATCGCAGGATCTACAATTGTTTGACAAATGAATTAAGTTCTTATTATAATTACTGCAAGTATTGTCTCAGTATGTCCTTAAAGACTCTTCAAGTGAAAAGACACAATCTGGTCTTCTGGACTTGTGCAGTGCGAGGTTAGTGTTGATGACACTGCAGACAGCTGGATGTGACTTCATGCTGAAACCCTCCAACATCCTCTTAATGCACAGTCACACACACACACACACACACACACACACACACACACACACACACACACACACACACACACACACAATCCAAACCTTAAACCACTAATCACTGTTCAAGCTTTACCCTAACAGCGAGCTAT
>OMLP01029952.1:60324-72777 GCA_900302685.1 Spondyliosoma cantharus
CCCCACACACACACACACACACACACACACACACACACACACACACACACACACACACACACACACACACACACACACACACACAAACTGACACAACAGAAAGTGTGATGCATCTTAAAATAACCACTAGGCTGATGGGTCCAGCAGGCAAAGACTGACTGCAGCTCGATGCAGGACACTGACAGACTGACTGACAGCTGCACTCAGGATTCAGCAGGTGCTCGGTGTTGCATTTTAAATGTAAATTCATCTCTGTCAAATTATTCATGACACCTTGGTTTATTTGTAATAGTAAGACCATTATAAAGCATTGTATTGTGCATGCTTTTCCAGATATCTGCTCAGAAATGTTGGCCTGAGCCTGCTTTTAAGCAACATAAGATCCTCTGAGCTTCCAGGAACAGACATCACATCATCCAGTTGCATTTTATGAGCATCACTTGTGGTCATATGAAGTAATAATAACAGCACAATAAAAAGTCCTCATGACCTTTCACTGAGCCTAAAGCATCAGATGATTAACACATTCATCTCCTTGTGACAGACCTGAGCAGCTCATAATTCATCAGCAGTTGTGAATATGTTTCTTCTTATTATGACACCTGATCGCTGCTGGTGGCTTTTGATCTTTTAAACTTCACAAGTGCAGGACGGTGTTCCTGTGTGAGTCAGTGCAGAGTTAACAGGCTGCGCTTGACAGGAGCTAACTGAGGATCGATCTGCCCTCCGGTGACAGAGGCTTCAACCTCTGCTAGTTGAGGGCTGCAGATCGCTAATTCCCCCTAATCAAGTCCACTACTGTAATAAAGTGGGTGTGACTGAGGAGAGAGAGACTTACACAGAGATGGGAATTAGTGAAAAATATGTGTCTGACAATACTGTAAATTGTGTACATATTACTCTAGTTTGTCTCTTTGCATCTTCAGCCTTTCAGAAACTTGTAAAATCTTGTTTTTGGCCTGAACACTGACAGTTTTTAAAAACAGATGGTGATGAAAACATTGTCTTTGCCCTAGTGGTTTTAAAAATAATCTCAATCCACAGAGGAACATACCATTTTGCTTAAAATCCAAGAATCTGCCTGCAAAATAGGCAGTTATTAAAATATTGGAAAACCTTTTGAAACATTTAAGCTGTCATGAGACACAAAAAACTCTCCACCAAATAATTCAATACAGTGAATATGTCATAATATGTGTTTACTGCTTACTGTACATACAGTGTTTATGTATCACACTGAAGTTATTATATTTGTACCCGTTTTAAACTTGATAACGAGAAATTCTGTGGCATTTCAAGATGAGGCCAAAAAGGCAGAGTGGTGCCCAATGGTTTTTACATTATTAGAACACTGATAATAGGGGTGTAACGGTACATGTATCTGTCCAGAAGCATCATAGTAAGGTTGTCGTGGTTCGGTTCATGCCGTTGTACAAAGAATACATGTGATTGTCACACTATGAAGAGAGTTGATGTCGGCAGCGAGAGTATAGAACAAAACACAATTTTTGTTCACAATTGCTTCCTGGTAGAAACCCCCCACATCATGCATTAGCTTACATACAATTTAAATGTCTTTTTTCCATTGTGTTATTTCAACGTTTTGACATCTAATCCATCTAAAATGCATGTTTGATGCTTTAATATCTCATTAATAAGAACATTCACTAACATTGAGTCGGGGAGATCATTTACCTGTTAAAGAAAATGAGTTTACCTCAAACCGGCAGTTAGTCTAAGAAGTCTTTGTCGTGTAGATTAAGACTATCATGAAATAAGCACAGCTGTCACGTTCCAGTCACAGTAATTCGATCTGTAACCGTTCGGCTCCATGCTCCAACCAATGAGTGACAGTAATCCACCTAAAAGCTGGGTTTTTTGGACGTTAATAAACAACAAAAGCAGAAGAAGACACAATAAAACAAGCCTGTTTGACAGTGAGAATAGTACAAAGTCGAACATGCCAGTGCATATGAAATTGCATCACCTGGATGTGTCGATGACTGGAGTGAGACAAAACAGAAGTCCAACAACTTCTGCCTATTGTTTTTAATCAGCCCTGCATTAAAATATGACCTATGTGAATGTGTATGGTTACAGTTTAATGTGGAACAGACTGTACCAACTATTTCAGGGGGAACTAGGTGGATACGAAGCGGAACAAGCTGTAATTTACATGACTCTGTGTGGACAATAAATGAAAAGAAACTAAGCCTTATGCATTTGGGATATTTGTCGTTTTATTCCGGTGTACCAAACTCGTTCCAAACCATGGCCCCAAAACTAAGACTTTGCCCCAGGTAATAACTGGATAGATGTCTTTTGAAGCTAAAAGACTCCCAAGTTTTGATTAAATTTCATGGGATACAAACAGTGCAAATTTGGCTGCAAGAAATGTCAACGGCATAATCATGAGTGAGGAATGAATTCAAGCATGAATGCATTTTGTGTCAAATCACAGCGCTGCTCCAACTGTACAGACTTTAAAACTCTGGAATAATAATGTCTTGCCGCACCTCATGGAGTTTTATTTGCAATTTGTGGGTTCTGCTGTCTACAATCAGCTGCTTCTGCTTTATCCCATATGCAGTGCTCAAAGGCGTCTGAATAGGTAACATATTCTTCTCTTCTTCGCTGCTTTTAGCATAGCCTGCCTTATACGGTTTTGGTTACAAATCAACTCTTTTACCAGTAAATTCAATAGGCAGGGATGATATGATTGTTTTTTTTGTTTTGGGCCGTTTTAGTGGCTTTACTTCCGGTTTGATTGGATTGCTCGAGGTTAAATGTCTTGCTAAATGGCGATGTAAAGGATTATTTGTCATCAAGGGTCGATGACAGCCACAAAGCTTCCAAGCAACCTTCTGCTCACAACCAAGAGGCACATTGATGACACATTTCTTACTGATTGGTGCCTTCAGGCAGCAGTGTGGTGTTGTCTTAAAAGCGTAGATAACATGAATTGAAGCGAGGCGGACCCCTGCATGGCTGTCAGAGCAGAGGAGACAGGACTTTCCGTGTTAACGATGCCCTCTGAAGCCGGTACAGGAAATGAGGAGTGAGCCATCTCTACTGCTCTCTGGTTGCCTTTATTTTTTTTCTCCCACATTCACCCCTTTAATTTTCATTTCATATTCGGTGTCTCTTTGACACGCCCTGCAAGCAGATAAAGGGATGTAAATGATGAGAGCTGGTGTTGACTGCTGGGCAGATGGCCCGATAGACAAAGTGGCTGGTGAAGCTCAGATAAAGGACGCAGTGATGCTGGAAAGCTGAACTCTCAGTTTCTGCTGGATCTCTGCATCTTAACCTCATTTTTTATCACTGCCCTCCTTCCATGTGATGTAAAATATCACACTCGTATTTAAGGTCATATGCTGCCATACTTTAAGGCAAGACAAACAAACTCATCTGGACCTTGAAATACTCTAAATGTAAATGCCCGTCCAAAGCTCGACTCTACTGTACTGCGTGAATAAATAACCTTCTCGAGTGTGAGCAGCTCCGTAATGTATGCGCACTACTTTAAAGAAATGGTTCAGTCAGCACACATGCATCGGTGACTGCTGAATAAAAAAATCCTTAATACTCCTCGGATGTCCTTAACTGTGATTGGGGCCCTCTGGTGCTGCAGACCAGCCGCATTGCTGGACTTGTAATCACAGTGAGGGGCGTCCTCAGTGGGGTCAGAACACCATGACTTCACTGCCTCAGGTATTAGTTTTCTCACAGGCACTGCTGCATGTTATTATTGTTAAAGCTACCGTCTGGCAGCTTAAGTAATTATTTCTTTATAATTAATCCTGAATATTAACTGGTGAAGTGACCGTTTCTCTTTCTATGTCCACAAACATCTGCCCCATCAGATTGCATTTGAGTATGACAGTGAATGAAAAAACAATCAGTTTAACTGTTCCATATGAGGTTTGTTTTCGTGTCATAGGCTACTCACCATATTGACATTAGTACTAAACATATCATCTTTTTCATGGTAACGAAAAATACTGTAATACTGAAATCGATTATTAGAAAACGAAAGAGACTGAAAAACAATATTTGGGACCAATATTCATTTGCAGTTAAAAGTAAAATCTTTGTGTCAAAATTTGAACATTACTTCAATTTACTCAAGTACAATTTTGAGGTACTTTACTTGAGTAATTCCATTTTCTGCTTCTTTATACTTCCTTTCCACTACATATATTTGATACATTTAGTTAATTGTTATTAACTTATTCCAGGGTCAGGACATCTCCAGCTGTGTTTGTGGGGACAAAACTGGGGGTTTTCAAGAAGACCTTTGGACAGTTTCCAGCCATATTTCTGACTACCAAAACAAATATATTAAGCCAAACCAACCACGACGAAGTGGTTGTTGTGCGTAAACCTAATTCAAGCATAAGCTCAGTGTTGTGACAAGAGCGAAATAATAAATAAAACATGTCAAAGACGTGTGCACGTGACACAAGTAACTACATAGGTCAATGACAAAACCAATTATTTTACCAAGAGAAACAGATGATACACAGTAAACCACATTGTAGTAACAAAAAACTGAAAAACAACAACAAGTGATTCAGACGAACAGCACAGCACTTTTTGCAAGGACTTTTTTGTGCCAGAATGATGGTGAGCTATCATGCAGCTGAGTGACTGGAGAATCGTGCGCTGGAAAACTTTAACATGATTACAAACTGTGTGAAGTATCTTCTGTATCTTAAGGTCTTTGTTCTCAAGCAACAAAGGTGATCCAGTGGTACACCAAGGTTTTCCAGATCCATTGTAATGTGGCAGCAGAGTTTGTTTAATCCCTGTCCCAGTGCAGCCTAATCCAAATGGAGCACTGAATAGTCCTAAAGCTAATAGCCCCCCAGGAGCTTCTCCATTGGCTCTGCCTGGAGATTAATACAAGGTCTATTGCAAGCCCTTTCCAGTCTGCGACTCTGTGTGTGTGTGTGTGTGTGTGTGTGTAAGTATGAGTGAAATTTCCTTTTGGCCTGCTCAGCTGTATCTCGCTCTGTCTTTGTTATGTTTTTAACCCTGAGTTAACTGGGCTTGCTGACCACTAACACAGTATTTTTTTAAGTTGCTGCTGTGCATGCTTTCAACATCAGTAAAGTAAGTGGAAACTTATTCTCAGATGAAGGCTGTTAAAGGCAGGTGACTATAACAATACATATAGTACATCAAGGTAAAATCTCTTCTTTCACGTGTAGTAATTAATTCAGCCAATCAGAACACATGGCACACAACAAGGTACGGAAATAAAAGATTTTTAACTTTCCCCTGTCCCAGTGTTTCCCTATGTTATTACCATTGCTGTTGCAAACACGGCATTAGCAACATGACTATCGCTGGCAGCCTGGCTATTGTTCCAAGCAGAAAAACAACTGTAAGAAATGTAATTTGACATAGAAGCCCCGATCTCAGTGCTATGAAAAGGTAGTAAATCAGTCTGTTTAATGAGCAATTTGAAACATCTCAAGTCCTGGTGGTGAGATGAAATAGATATCAGCGAGGGGAACAGACTTTGACAAAACACCGTAACACTCTCCATTCAGTTAAAGCCCGTCCTTTCACGATTGTTTTACCTTGGTTTCTATCATTCTCCCTTTTCACCTTCTTCGTCTACTCCATCAGCGGGTTTATTTTTCTTTTGGAGTTTAGAGTTTCCACAGTTCTTCCAGTTATCCCACCGTTACCTTGGGGTAGTCCTCAAGGAAAACAATGCCTCTTCCTGTTTTGGCTACATAATGGCATTCAAGCTTCCTTTGCACAGTAATTCCACCTTATTGTTTCTGGGAAAAATTGAGCCCGGGGGCAGACGGAATAGCAAGGTTAAAGCAAGACTTGTAGGGAAGATAGTGTAATTTCTATGGCCATTATACCATGTGGTCATTATTTACTTCAGAATGATAATTTAAAACAAAAAAGTCCATTGTAGATGTCAGTTGTTTACATTCAAACACAACTGTTTCTTAAAATAAGTCCTGTATCTGTTTGCCCAACCATCCACCCCTTCCCCCATACTATGCAGCATTTTGTCATGTGACTTCCTCCTTTGCCACCTTGATTATTACTGCGGCCACTAGAGGTCGCCACATGACCTAAATCGAAATGTGGGTTGTTACAATCTGCTTGCACAGTGGACCTATATGTTTGTTTTTCTGATGAGGACGGACTGAAGCGTACATACATTTAATCCAACATGCCTCATATATTCATGCTTTTTGTGACGTGCCTTATGTAAAAAAGACCATTAACCTGTTTTAACGTTTGTCTTATTTGTTAATATACAAAGATTTCACAATATCAAAGTGATGCAGTCTTGTTTGAAAATATACACAAACCAACTGCAACCAGTGTATCCCCCTCAGAAAACTTTCTATAAAACTATAAAACTTTTTCTGCTTTTAAGTGCAGAAGCTGTGTCTGTCTTGTTAAACTGCCCTCAGTTTAATGGGACTGCACTGTGCTTTGTTGTTTCTGCTCTTTTGAAACTGCAGCTTTATTGTAGATGTTTTTTTTTATTTTTTTTTAACTGCGCTGTTGAGGCAGCTCAGAGCCCTCACAACCCCACATGAAAATCTATCCTGCACTCGTACACCAAGCCGCACCACATAAATCAAACAAGCATCAAACTCACACTGGCTGCACATCCTCCCACCTGGAAGTAACTGATGGATTTTCCAACTGCAGTGACTGAATCTATTTATGAATTAAACATTTTGTTCAGCAATTCTCTCAGTATCAACAACACAGTGCTCCCGCAGCGCAGTCATGCGCTGAACTCCTGCCTCCATCTCCACCTGTGCATCTAAAAACCCTTCAAAGCTTGTTTAACCAGCAGGGTCACTAACTCAGACTGGACTAGTTTCCTCAACAAGATGTAATTTGAAACACAATTTCCAATATGGGGCATCTGTCATTTTATGTATCTATTCAAATGACTGCACTTTCTCCCTAATGTTATGGAGGTAGCCGTGGATGAATAATGAAATTGCTCTGAAGCTGAACACCTCATGAGATTAGTTTTTGAAATGAAGTTCTAGATCTAAGGTTAGGATCTACTTTACTCACCTAAAGCTATCAGCACAGATGTCAGCACCATACCAAGCATGGGATCTCTGCATTTACTTTATGTAGTTTTTCTATAAGATATCTGATGATTAATACCAAACAGGTGCATATCTGGTTTATTTAAATATGTTTAAGTATACAGCCTCCATTAGTAAAGTGGACGGAAAGTGGTAAAGACCAATTTAGACTTTGAGGTCATCATGGATATTAGAAGACACTTCTCAAAAATCTCATTTTATCAGATCAGTCAAGACACATTGGGGAAATAAATGTGTAATTATTTATCATATCTATCAGAGTTCTTGGATCTGATGAAAGGCAGGGCAGCATTGTTTGCATTACACCTAGTATAAACGTAGACGCAAATGAAAAAAAAGAAATGCCTTTTGTTTATTCTGTATCTGTACAACTTATGGTAAAATATTATGTCAAGTCAAGAAACCATAAGGAATGATACCATTATTGCAATTATGCCATAAATAACAAAGTGATTTTGTCATTGAATTTAACCACAAATCATTTTGATCCTAATAATTCCTTAATAAAGAAACTTGAAGGAAATATTTGTTATTAAATTTATTTGAACTATTTGATGTATTTTAGGTTTTTGATACACTGGTATTTTTGGCTTATTGTGATATTTTATATAGAGTATATTCAAATGCTCTGTATGCTCTCAACTGCAAAATCGACTTAAATCAAAACTACAAAGCCGCCATTTTGCACATCATATCATGTAACCTAATGATGTCATCACACAGAAAGCTCAGCTTCCTGCTAAGAATAAATGGAAGAATAAATACTATAAGGATCTGTTGAGGGCCACCTATGGGAGGTCCTTTCCTTTCCTTTCCTTTCCTTTCCTTTCCTCCCCTCCCCTCTGTGTGTCCAATACTCTCATAATCCCTGACTCACTCCTTCCCTTTCATCCAACTTTCGCTCCTTTTCATCCCTCCGTCTAATCTGCTGTCTTTGTCTTCTTGTCCTCACAGTTGTGCTTCCCATATTTTCTCTACCTCCCTCTTCTTTAGTGAACTCCTACTCTCTCCCTCCTTCCCTCTTCACATCAATCTATGGCTCCTACTTTTTTCATCTCTTCTTCCCTCTTCCTTCTTAATTCTTTTCTTCAATCCAGACCTCCTCCTCCTCTCTCTTCTCCCCTGCTTTGGTATGAAATTGGTTTCTAAGTGATTTATGAGCGATGAGAGGCTTATAAAGAGTTTATGCTGTAACTCTTCATTACTTTACTATTAACCGCCTTCTTCTGTTCTGTGTGTGTGACTTATGATCGTGTGAGTGTGTGTGTGTGTGTGTGTGTGTGTGACTGAGCTAAGTGTGTTAAAACCATTTAAAAAGCACCTTATAATGAATTCGGGCCTGATGGATGTCATTAAGGCAATCGTCCCAAGAATTCATTACTTAATTTTGTGTTGCTCAATTCTCGGGCGTAATAACTACTTTTCGAAAAAAGACAGACTTCTAATGTTCTTCAATAAGACATCTCACAACAAAACAGAGGACAATCGTAAATAAAAAACAGCTCACCAACTCGCCAGCTCCCACATACACTCAACTGCAACGGCTGCACAGCTGAGAACAGGGAGAAACAACCAGCCCACACAAGCACAAATGACCCTCGTCTCTTCTATTCTGCTGCCTCCAAACAACCATGGATGTGAGACAGACCAAGCAAAAACCAGATTTTTGTGCTCATAATATTGCTGCTCATGTTTTAAACAAATAAGTCTACACACAAACAAACAAACAAACACATTGTACCTTTCTCTGTTTCTTTCCTCTCCTCTCTTAACAGAGTGGTTAGTGGTTCGCACTTCCTGTTGGGCCATTTATGCTCTAAGTTATGAGCTAACGACAGCTGAACGGCCGACACGGCTGCCGTCAAACTCTAAATGTGTAAATCGAAACTCTGCGCTCAGTGTGCCACAATCAATATCTCCTCCTCGGGACAGGAAGATATTATTTCTCGGCTCAGTGTGTTCGTCAACGCGTATGTGTGTGTTTGTGTGTGATCACATTATGCCTCATGCTGGGGGGCTCGTTGGGAGCTGCAGGGATGAATACAATGTAGATGTGAAAAGGAAAATCAGTGGCATTTATTTTGGTGTGGGGATCAATTACATAGATCGCTGTTGGCTGCAGACACAGTGGTGAGACGGTGGAGGTCAACAGACTGAAACACAGACAGGAAGCAGACATACAGGGAAAACTGTTGTTGCATGCATGTTTGTTATGTGCTATGGTAGGGACATAGTTAATAGTATATATCTTTTTGTTGTGTATATGTACACAGTTGAAGCTGCTGTAAGCGTTTATTTCTTATTTGAATAAGTGTTAAATTGCTCTATATTCCAAGAGTGATCGGTCAGTAACCCATGTCTCTCCTCCCCCTGCTCATGCGGTAAAAGAGAAAAGACATTTTCTGGTATCCCTTCCTACTTAATTCATTCAGGACAGTGAACTGCATAGAGAGGCGGACAAGGAAAGCTACCACTACCAAACAGGCCAAGTGATCAAAAACACTTGGAGAAAAGAAAGAGGCAAAGAGAACTGCCTTGAACAAAGAAATAAGTTGTGCAAATGTGGTGACGTGGAGACGAGGGAGGAGGACAGGGAGTGAGCTTAAAGGACAGGCTTTATTTTGTGTTGAAGGGTTTGCTCAGATTGCAATGTCAAGTAAGGAAAATTAACTTAACTTCTTTTACTGCTTCGTACAAAAGAAAAACTAGCAAAGCACTCATTTGGATCTTGGGGGGCATGGGTAGGATATGAGTCTACATCCATCTCTCGTGTGATGGACTTTTCTTTTCAAAATGCTTCCAGTGGTTTGTCTCCTCTACTATAATCTCTCTATAGCTATTGCGAGTTTGTAGTAGGGATTGTTCATTTTCGTTATCAGGATAATTGTGAATCACGGCAATCATGATTATCCTCACACGAATGACTTGAAAAAGCTGTCTAGCCTGCTAACATAGATTACTTTGATTTGGCGCAAGGGTGAAGATTTCCGTGATTCCAAAATCCTGACCCTAGCACAACACATCACTGTGACAAGCCATAACTATACCACGCAAACAGCAATCTGGCACAAAACCCTACAATGACATACCATATATCAACACAACACATGTGCAATGAGCTTTGTAAACACATTGAATCTGACTCTCAGCTTTTCCGCATAGTCTTTGGTTTGCAGGAGAACTTCAGTCACCCGGTGAACCTTGAGGCGCCGTTACTGTATCTGGAAATCAATTCGCCAGAAACATACAGGACAGAACCGGCTGAAGCCTGCTGCCTCTGCTGCAATCCGTTTATTGCATCTCTTTGTCAACAATTGACCCAAAAAGTGAGTTTACCAAGCTACAGTAGAATGAGAAATACTCAAAGTGTAAAGAGGATGAAGGTACGCGTAGAGATGAGTGACTGACTGAAATGGCATTTCTTTGGGTGCTCAGCTTTCTTTCAGTTTCCAGCCTTGGTATATTCATGTAGAGAAGTTGTGCTGTTGCAGGAGGAGATGCAGTCTTGTTGTCAAAGATTACCTGATTGTATTCTGATTACAGTCATACTGCTCAGGTTGGTGGTCCTGCCTCTTCACTGACAATCGTTGAACCATTTCTTCCTCTTCTTCCATAAGGGAAGCAAACGTGTTATCATCTCCTGAATGAAATCTCTACTCACATGGGACTAGTTCTGCCTGGAGTCCTTTAGTGATTTCTAATCACCGCCAAGCTCGTTTGTGTTTCAATGCCATGCAAATTAGCCTTGGCCCTAATTTGTAAATTAGAAATTCCACCACAAATTACTGACCATATTTTCCCCAAACACAGCAGTCTTCTCATAATGTGAGTCCCGTGTGAATCCGTATCGTAGCATCTGTTTAGTTTCTTTTCCTTCTTCCTCTGGGTCAGGAATTATGGAGGCTGCAGTGTAAATTATTAATGAGACCTCTGATAGTGTTTCGGATGCCAGTTCAGAAGGCTCATCTAGCTTCACAGCATGGTGAGTCATTATGTTTCAGTCGTATCTAGAGATATTTGTTGGAATTTGGACAGTAAATTTGGGTGAGACCCAGACTGTGTTTATCCTTTGTGAATGCAACACACACCCCATGGTGCTGTACTGAGCCCAGTGTGGAGAGGGAAGCCTGGAAGAGGAGAGAACTGAGAAAACCTCAATGTGGGCCATTCACTGTGGTTTCTCACATCTACTATTTTGGTTCCAATTCCGCTTGAAATTCTTACAGAGGGATTAAAAGTTCTCTTTTTTTCTCTCCTAAAGCATGTTTCAATAAAGCCTTAATCTTCTGAATGAAATGTATCAGTTCGACAAAGGTGAGAACTGCAGGTTGGATTGCCCAGAAGCAGCAGGCTGTAGTTGTGTTGTTCAGTTTTATTATAGCTTAGCCACAGTATGTACAGCACTCCACCCACAGAGACAGCTGGGCTAAATGTATACACAACATCTGTACATTTCTGTCTGACCACAGAGCTGCAGCAGCTCCACCCTGACAAAACACAACCAGCTTTCACTCATGATGATATACATCCACTATTGTAAAAAGCACCTGAAAGCCATATGTGAGTAAAAGTCTGAAGTGTCTGATGTTAAATGCACTCAAAGAGCCATATGTCATTGAAAATGTTCAAAAACTAAATAGGTTTATCCACAGAATGTGAATGTTTAGTGGTGTTGACACTGTCTATATTGTGTTGAAGAGAAATCTACTGAAGTTAGCATGCTAATAAGGTAGCCCCGACTCACCTGGTCCCTGAGCTCCCAGTCTGAACTGCTAGCTGCACGGCTGACTGAGCTGAATAGCTAATAGCAGCTACAGTTAGCAGCAGTTATAGGTTACTCTGATGATACGCTGCCCCGTATTTATTTTCAGTATATACTTGAAAGGTGGCCAGGTGTGAAATCAATTTTGTGGAGTAAAAAGCACAATATTTGCCTCCAAAATGTTTTGCTGTGGGAGTATAATATAACAGAAAATAAGAGTATTCAGTTATAGCACACATACCTCAAAATTGTACTTAAAGTGGCACAATGTAGTTTTGGAAAATAATTTAACAATATTAATGAGGTAATAATAAGAAATGAGAAAGTGAATGAACAAGCTGCTCTCAAAGGAACATACAGTCCCAGAACACTGTTTAAAGCTAGACAGGTGGTTTCAAAGTGTGTTTATTTAGTTTGATTAGGCATAAAATAAAATAAAAAATCAGTCAATAAAGATCTTTATCTTCTGATAAAAATGTATCCCTCAAATCTACAAATTGCACCTTTAAGTATAGTAATTAAGTGAATGTGCTTAGTTACATCCAATCGCTGCATGTGTATTTTTAAATGTTT
>OMLP01029954.1:19683-30513 GCA_900302685.1 Spondyliosoma cantharus
GGGGGGGGGCAAAAAACTGGCAGATAACTGGAGACACGAAGGCATGCAGAGGGAAGCAAGGCAGCGATAACTGTCCACATCCTCTCGCTTATTTGTATGTAAATATGGGGATGCAGCGATGCGTTGAATCAGCCCTTTAGAGAGAGAGCTAGAAGGGAACGGAGAAGGGACATTTTATTGTTGCTCTCAGCTCGTCCACTGACTGTGTCTGTGCTGTTGCACAGGGTGGGGTGGAGTGGTGAGGAATGCACTAATCATGCTACTGTGCTGCCCTGCCCTTGCCAGCCACCCAGCCTTTTGTCTGCATTTGGAAACCAAAACACAAAACCAGCAAGGCTTCAACCATTTCCCTCTTTGTATACACTGACATACAGATAAAAAGCGGCTGTAGGAGCGGGGACATGTTTATTGTCTTGCAGGAAAAGCCGAAGCACTCCCAACTTCCTAATCCTGTCTTCTTCTCTCACTATGACGGGAATGTTGTGACACAATCAGTAAATCCAGGCCGAACTGTACCAAAGAGAACAATAGCTCGTATTCAGAGCGTCTTCTCTCGGCCCTCACCTCCTCACCTGTCCTTAGTTTTCAGCACAATTCAGCATTCATGGTGACAAGTAGTTTTCCTCATGCTGCATGCAAACTAAATCTGTTTTGTAAGTCCTTTGTGTTTACTTAAAAAATATATTTTACGAGACAATAAACTCTGCAGTGAAGCAGCCAAAAACTGGCTGCACAGGAGCTGCGTGCTTTGCATAGCAGAGAGATTTAACCCGAGCTGAAGTATAAAACTTCTTGTTTCCTAGAACATGCTGTGCTCCACTTTAGTGCAGTAAAACTATATTGCAGCTCCAGTGTGCTGATGTAATGCTTTAACCAGTCGCCTTTTTACTAAAATAAACCTTGGATGACTGCGTTTGGTTTGATGGTTTGGCCCGCAGCGCGGTACATTTTTCATTAGGCTTATGTTATTTCCCTTCAGTGTATTTTTCACATTATTTTCCATTTGGAGATGAATGATTGACAGCAAGAAGCAGACAGCAGAGCTTTGAGGCACAGTAAAGTTTCTGAATTTCTCGCTCAAGGCTCAGTCATCAAATAGACTTCTTGCTTTTTTGCAGTGAGTTGATTATATTTGCTTTGTTTTGCATATTTTTTGAAAAATTGCCATCATGAAAAATGTGTCTTTATTTGCCTCCTTTTCTAAATTGTTTTGCAAGTTGCTGTTTTTTTTTAAGTTGGTTCCACATAGTCGGTTCAGTAAGATTTGAAAATAAAGGCATAATTTGTTTTCCATCTGCAAAGAGAAATGCTTCCAAAATTCATCTCTTGATTGATTGATTGACTGATGACATTCATAATACATTCATTACATTATAATTTATTCACAGTTTTTGGTACTGTTAAAGGTTTGTTAACATCAGCATTGTGCGATAACAAACATAAACAACTGTGATTTTTTTCCCCTTCACTCATCAGGACCTGATTGTGACTGATTGCGCTGTATGTCTCTACTTTATCCAACTTGTTAAAACTCAAAAGGTTTTCTTCATTCCCGTCACTGACATGCTGTTCTGAATAGTGCAAATGTGCGCTGGGATCAATCAATAAGTCGCCTGCTGAGCTGAATCTCGATGCATCGATGCATCGTGATGCATCATCAATGAAGTAGAGGTCGACCAATAGCAGATTTTTAAAGGTGCATAGATAAATGATAGCTTTTTAATTGGCTTATTCCTAAAATGTTCCTAAACCCACAGATATTCAGTTTATTGTCATAGAAGAGTAATTAAACCAGAAATAATCACTTTAAGAAGACAGAATTTAAAAAAAAATACTCAAACTGATGACGAAATGAGTTGATTTACCTGTAGTTAATTTATGATGAAAATGTCACAGATTGGCCCTTTTTAGTTTGTTTATACTGGCTCTGAAATGGCCTAACAATACATCTAAAACTGAGATTTGAACATATGCAGAATGGCAACTCCCCCTCTCTGCTTCCACAACAGCTATTCTATACAAGCCAACAACTGAGTGCCTCATACTGGTCAAACAACTACTTATCGCTGTCATCAAAGTACCGGTTCTTCCGTTTTCTTTCTCTTGGTTTGCCCCTTTCATGGCTCGTAACCAGCAGACAACCCTCGCCTCTGGAAAAGTCTAACAGAGTGTCGACCGGATAAAGAGATGTCAGAGTCGGAGAAAACACCAGTCGGAGAATAAAGGACTGTGGATTGTTCCAAATGTCAAAACAAACTGACAGCCTTTGAGCTGCTCACATGCTGATCAAAGCTCTGTGTGTCACATGCTGCACCGGGTCCAGTTCCCTGTTCTCCCTTCAACAGATTGTTGCCAAGATGTATTAGGTTACAGCAGGAACAGTGTCAGGTAACCAGGAATTCACTTTTAACTCGGTCTTAATTGATGCAATGAGGCGATTAAAAGTTCTGTAATTCTTGAGGACTTAACCAATGCAGTTTTCAAAATATTAAACTAAATATAGCCACTTATGTCGTGACGATTCCAACCAGTTTAATGCAAAAATGTATTTGATAAGAATAATCCAGAATAGTTAGAATAGATATACCATCAAGCTTCATCTTCTGAATCACCGCCAAACTTTCAGCATCGTGTTCTTGAGGGTGTTGGTCTGATTATAGCCCTGACATGTCCTGACAGGATGTGTGTTTGCAAACAATCTATTGAGTCTAAAACAAAGGCCTGCTGTATCGAACACCTTCTGATAATACTGAGATGAAGTTAATTACTATTTGTTTTAAAGCGATCGGAGGGTTCCTCGCTATCACTTTCACTGGATTTAACCACCACTTTAATTTCAAGCTCCAAATCAAAGCACTTACTTTAATTCAGGGTTAATGTGAGTTAAGTGGTTGTTGATGCTGGAGCACAACGAAAAGGAAGATCATAACCATGGTATCAGATTAAAAGGAATTGCCATCTGAAAATATCGGCAGGTAGCTATCCAACCGGTGTCAAAGTGTCTTTCACTTTTTAGTTTTTGACCTATTCTAGAAAGTAGCCACAATAAAAAGATGGTTTTCAGCCAGAGTAACTGGGACATTGTCTGGAAATGTATGTTGAGGTTCAGATTTAATACACATTCATTCTACTGGGATGGTGACAGACGTAAATAAATAACTGCAGATTTATTTATATAGCACTTTCAGGGCTCCAGACTAACTTGGTTGCGCTGGTGCAGCTTTTTCCATTTGGGTGCACCAGCACATAAATCATGTGCACCCAATAACACATTCTATTTAAATTTTTTCAACAAATTCTGTATATGATTGTAAACAGGAATATATTTGTTCACATGCAGCTCTGTACACATGCAATTGGTGTATGTTTAAAAATATTTGATATGCGAGATCTTTTGAATCTGAATATCAGGTGCAGCGGTGCCCCCAGTGACAAATGTGAAGTCACGCTCGACAGATTTTTGGATGCATGTGTGACCCTGGAGCTCTTGTTCTTCAAAACAAAGAGCAAAATATCGAAGCAGGCAGGATACTGGAAGATGCACAAAATCAAATCGGACATTATATATAGTGACAGCAGCAGATATTTTAAAACCAAAACTAGTTGCACGGCCTCATACAGTACCTCTGAATGATGAAACATTACATGAATACTCCTTTCACAGTAACAATATTGTGTTGATATATTTTTCCGAGCCCTACTTCCACGCCTTAAAGTAGTCGTGCAGTGCAACAGTGTCATAAATATCACTGCAAGGGTCAGGGCTGCAGGCAGCCGTTTAACAGCAGCGGGTCTACTCCCAGAAGTGGACCGGTGAGGGTTAACAGGAGTTCTCTAACACTCATATGTTAGTGCAAATGTTTGTCTTTCCTCTTCCTCGCCGAGCTTTACAGGGCCAATTTAATCTGTTATTTTACAGCCTCTATAAATACACGCAGCCAATCACAGAGTGTAATTATATAATACAGAGTGCAACCACATGAAATGCAGGCGAGCTAAGTACAAGACACACAATAGCATGTTGGTGAAACAAAACCTTATGTAACCAACCAAACTTTTCCTGGTGAGTTCAACACCAAAAATGTAAGACCCTCAATCCACACAAAGAAGGCTCCAAAGACAACCTCATTAGACGAAGAATGGTAGAAACTTCAGGCGGGCCAAGTCCAAGTGGGATCTCCCTGCTGGGCTTGCAGTAAATCAAGGACAGCAAACATATAATACAAAAAGAAACCTGATGTAATGCTTATATATAACACCAGTCATTTGCTTTGCATGAACGTTCTAATAATAGCTTCTAACTTTGCTCTTTTATTAACTCAAAGTATGTTGTAGTGACTTGAAGTCATTAATCGCGGCAACTTCAACAATGTCTGACACGTTAAAACCTGAAAAGACGCAGAAGACTCGCTATCAACACTTCCAGAAGACGAGGCCCTATTTTTCCCTGATGATTGCACATGTTGAGATCCCTGAAATAAACCTAGAACGAAGAAGAATGAAGAATGATCTGGTGTTTGCGCACATATCTCACACAAGACGGTACCCTTTTCCATGAATAAGTGAAAGAAAGAAGATCAAACGTATCGCTGGCCAACAAACTATTCCAGATACCTCTTCTGCTTCTAGATATACCTCTGATGCCCCCTTTCTACACCAGCTGCAACAATACATTGATTCATCTGCAACTATTTTGATAAATGTTTAATTAATAAACTAAATTTTAACCATAGGAAGTCAAACACAAGTTCAACTCAATATTTCACTGGTGACCCACTCAATCTTCCTGCGACAAGTGATTATTAATTACTTTGAGCACGTGTGACTGACAGTACGGTAAGTGACGTCGCTGTGATGCTGGGAAAGTCATCTCGGTGTTTACTTTGGTTACGTGCTCCGCTTCATGTGAACGTGCGTTATCAGATCGCTTATCTGGAGCTCGTGTAACCAGTTTTGGTTGTTGATTCTTCATTTGAAAGTTAAGTCGTTCAAAACGTACTGTAACAAGTTGTTCTTTCCACATAGACTGATTCATTTGCTTGGTTTCGTACCAAGCGTGCTGGAATATGTAGTCAACTCTGGGGTTGTTTCAGTCTCTACAGTCCAAATTCCATTTAGTCCACAGGGAAATCCATTTAACCACTGTTTTATGGTTACAATTGCTGTGTTGATAGCTTCAGAGGGTTTGCCTTGAGCAGAGCAGATGGTAGCTTATAGTTCTTTCGGTGTGTTCTTGCCCTTAAGGGATGAGGAAGGAGGGCATGCGCAGAGTCACCCTGCATGGAAAAACAGACCCCTGCCTCAAAAAGATAAGGGCCCATTTTGACCCCATTAATGCCGGGAAGGATGTAATCGTGTGGAGAGAGAGGGAGAGAAGGCCGCAGGCAAGCAGCAGTGAGAGGCAAACCATTGTTACCTCCAGTGGAAATTACATAACATAATCACAGGCTGCAGCCTCACACACACACACATATATTGTAGGCTTCCCCATCCAGCATCTTCTGCCTTTATCAAATCCCCCCCACTCATTGTTGAAGAGCTTCCAGTAAAGCTGTGCCTCATGTTTATTTTGGGCAGGAGGCTTTTTTTTCTGTTTTTCTGTGTCCCAGTTCCAGGCACAGGAATTCTAAGCAGGTTTTGAGTCGACAAAATTAAATTTACTCCCAAGATGTCGGTGTGAATACTAGAGTCCCTGCATTGTTGTTCTACAGGAGCAGCTACTACTGGATAAAATGAATACAAAAAGAAGTTTGAATTGCCACATTTATAATTGGCATTAGCTTTACAAAGTCCCCATTAAATGTAAAACAATGTGCACATGCTGGCTTTTATCCTGCTTATACAAAATTGTAAAATACAGGAATTCTTTCATACTGAGCAGTTGTTTTTTCTTTATTTCATTAAAATCATTTGAGGTTAATTCAAATAATAGCAAATTAATACAGAAATGTGCTCCAGTACTAATAGTAAGTAACATTGACATGGAAACATGACATATCGGAAACAATGATGGTGACCAGTTGGATGTTTTGTACGTCGCTTTTTGCTAATAACACAAGGAGATTCGAGCACCCACTGAATGAATAATCTACAAACTGAACTTACTCTTAATATTGTGCCACTGAACACTTGTAAAGCTATGGTGAACTCTGTTTTATCTCATCATTTTAATGCGTCTTTCTGTTAATTTGCTGTTGTTAACTCTGCGTTGCTGAAGATATCTGCGATCTCAGTCAGACTAACCTGGTTAAATAAAGACTAAAATCAAAATAAAATAAAGGAACAACTTCACAGAAACCCCAAGAAAAAATGGACAGACATGCAACAGATGTTCTGTGTAAAGAGCAGACAGAAATAACAATAGCCAAATTAAAGTATTAGGAACCAGAATGACATTGGCTAGATAAAAAAGGAACTTCTAGGAGCCACCAAGCAGTGGACTACAAAACCACCTTTGTACCACAGAGACATGGAAAGAACAGACTAATCATATACATGAGAGGCCCACACAGGGGGAGAAGAGACGAGAGATATTAAGAGAGCATGAAGCAAATAATAGCAGACAAGCATGATGTAAAAACTGCTTAAATCTGCAAAAACAGAATACCACAAAGATTACTGTATTGCACATACTTTGTTAGTTTGGAATCAAGAGGGCCACTTCATCTTCCATTTTATCAACCCTTACTAATAACAGAGCATGAAAACAACAAGAGGAGAAGAGGAGTGCACATGTTTATTTTGTGCTTATATCTGGAGTTGGTTCAATGCCAATCTTGGCAAAACATGTTTTCTTTGTCCCTCCGCCTGAGGGTGTAGTATGCAGAAAAAGCCCACCAGTGCACATGAAAAGAAACTCACTTTCATCTTTGCAATATCTTTGTTGTCTCTCGTGTTTTGATACACCATGTGCCTGTCAAAGTAAGATAAGACTGTACCTGCCACTGAAATGAGACTGGTGTCTAAGTCTGTTTATTGTGAAGCCTGAGATAATATCTCTTCCCTTTATTGAACGCTGGTTCTGTTCAGCGACCGGAGGCCTGTCTTGTCGTATTAATCTCACACCGCTCATCTTCGTGCAAAGCCGCCACCACAGTATCTTCCAGGTTTGGCCTGGAAGCGGTGCTTTATATTGTATTCTACATACTGAAATGGGATAGCATGTCTGGTTTGGCCAGAGTGGTCAGTGGCCACACAAGTGTAATCATTCCCCCAGATGTAATTTTCATGTTCGGCAGCTGCACAGGGGGGAAAGAAGGTTATTTTCCTAAGTGTCTGCTACTCATCTCTGCTGGCGAGAAGAGCCGGCTCTGGAGAGAATGTGGCGTAACCTGCCAAAGCAAACCCGCAGAAACTTGATGAGTGTCCCACTGCCGTGGCTCTGGGGATCAACTCGCAGTTCATTGAAATTCCTCTGATATTGGAACCTGGCTCTCCGCTTAGTGCAAGGCCGAGTGATTACCTTTTCCTCCAAAACTAGAGACTTGAACTTGCACACTCCATCGCTACCGTGGCTCTTTTATTAATCCTCGTATTCTTAAATATTTGTAATAAAACCAAACTTGCCTTTCTCCTCACTGCAAATGCTTATTTTCAATTTAAAGGCTGCCAAAGTCCTGTGGCTCTGAGTTCTGGTTACTGAGCTGTCAAATCGTATTCTACTGCTCCACTTAGTCATGAACTTGAATAACCTTCTTATTGTCAGCTTTCTGCAGTTGTCTTCTTCATGTAAAACAGAAATTTAATCCTTAATCAGCGAAGGGATTAGACCTAGTTAAACACGATTTTTTTTTTTTTGAGAGACCTAATTTCTTAGCTGGGTTTCTAACAGGGTTTTTATAGGAGCTCATGGGAATTACAAAGGCAGGGAAAGCAAAAGTGAAATAAGTACAGCATTTTAAAGTTAAGTTTAAGTACTAGAGGTGTGGAAAAGTCAATTCGAAAATAGTTTCCTGCCTCTACGCTGAACAATTAAGCTGCGACGTTGTGCTGCAGCGTTGCTCTCCTGCATTAAATCATGTGCAAACATTAGGCTAACATTACTTATGTTAGGAGAAACATAGGAGGGAGGCAGATATCTGCAGGAAGTCATAAAAAACGCGGCCAGTGTTTTGAAAGCGGACATCTGGCCACATTTTATCCAAACTGGGCGAGGCGCACACTGTGATGTGTCAATTGTGAGGCCAGTGAAGATTCACACCTCTTTAAAGTACTTATTATGAAAAAGTGAAATATTATCATTCATACACAGTATTATTATTATTATTATGCTAGTGTATCAGCACTTAAATGCTTCAGCTGGGGGAGATTAAACAAATGTCAACTACTGTTGATTGTTGGCTAATTGAATCTATAACAACACAATACTTTACTTTTTTGTGCAACATTATTTGTGTTCAGAGATCTTGAACTACTCATCTCGTTGCATCACAATAGTTAAAGTAGGTCAAACAATTGTGCCAGTTTCCTGATTGGCTCAGGTCAGATTTCATCCACAAGGCACCTGCGTCTATCTGTTGTTGACACACCACTTTTACAACACACAAGCTAATTTAACTTGGTGTTTTCATTTTGCGTTACATAGTGGAGACCTAAATAGTACCAGATGGTTTGGGAATGTGTTGCTAATGTGGTGTTAGCGCTCAAACGTGGCCGCTGAAAGAGACATCCGTCTTTAACATCTTATTTCACCACTCATATAGAACTGTGAGGGTGTCTACCTCCTTTTATATTTTGATTGTAAACCTTTTTATTTTAATTTTTTTAACACATCTGTCATCCTGCTTCCCTCTCTCTCATCTGGAATGGTCCCTCTCTCAGCAGGAGTCATCGTGAATAGAAATGAAAAGGTTGAATGGTATTAGCAGGCTGGCAGAAGTGGGCTTTAAATAGAAGTATTCCCTGTGTTTTCCACTCATTGTTTTTCTTTCAAACTGTGTCAATCAAAGCTACAGTAGTCCCAGAGGCCCCTCTCCTGCTGTGCTGTGCGGTAGGTAGGTAGGTAGATGGTGCTCAGTCTGCTGTTTGTTTGGAAGAGGTGCTCCTGTGAGCTATAACGGGGCTCAACTGTGAATTCCACATATGGGTTCAAGCCACGCCGGTTGTTGTGCAGTATGAGGCACAAATGGGAGCTTAGGACCTGATATTAACAAGCGCTGCGAATTTTGCACAATTTTTCAAGTGATTTAATATCAAGCATATTTCGGGCTCGGCAGGGATTTGGTGTACTCGGATTTAAAGGAACAGTTCATCCGAAAATGGAAATCGAGTCGTCATCTGCTCACCCCCATGCCGATGAAGTTTCTGGAGCTTCACAGCAAAACAACAACTGAAGCCTCTTTTACATATATAATAGTAAAAAATCGACTTGTATATCAATATCTGACTGTTTTTCACCCATATATTATCATGAGCCCCCGAAATCAAGTATAGTCTCTAGACTTTGATCACCTGTACCAGCAGCAACATGCCAAAACCACCACAACAGGAAGGACTCAACCCCTGGACCTCACTGTGGGTCTATCTGGAAGAAATTCAGACTTTTTTATTTTTTTACAGTGCATCTCCTTTGTGTAGACTCCTGTGAGATCTGTGAAGGCCCCTTCACTTCATTATGAAGTATGAAAATATTCATTATGCGCTTTTTTTTCCATGAGAAACAAGGAAACATGTTGTGGAAAACACAAAACGAGTCAGAGCTAACAAGGCAAACAAGATAATTTATTTCCAATAAAGCAGCCTAATCCCATTGCTAACATTCCTCGCCTCGCGAGATGCTTCGCCTAAAATAATTTAATGTGACTTGTTATGAAGCTGCAGGGTATTCTGCTTGCCAGTGGTATTTGTTTTTTTCTGTACAAGACGCTATCCCCTTAATTAGGCTGTGATTTGGTCTTCAAAATTCCTCTCCAAAAGGCCAGACCCTTTAAAATGACAAAAAGGAAAAAATCTCATGGGGAAATCTTTGCTTTCCGAGCTGTACTTCACTAATGACTCGATCAAGCCTTTGAGTAAACAACAATAGCTAAGCGCTCTGGAATCTTGAGCGACCAGTGTCTGTGTGGTATTTGACTGAATGCTTAATTTGTCTTGCCTCAATTTTGAAAGAGACAACATTCCCCTCTGGCTCAAGTATGCACATCCTAAAGGAATGTTTATACCACGAAATTTGTTTTAAATTGCTGCCAGACGTTTCTCAAAGTCTGCTTTAAACCTGACAAATAACTCAGAAACAACACAAACAAGCTTCCAAATTAGGAGTTTAATGGACATGCGTACAAAAGTATAAACTTAGAGTCACTAATCTTCGGTCTAGCTGACTTAATTGTCTCTTGAACTGCCTAATAGATTCAGTTATGGAGATGATTTTGCTATGGCAATGCCACCGAATGTTGCAGCCACTTAGGTGATATAACAGACCTTCTGGCAGTCTTATTGTGGGAGGAGAGAAGAGTGGAATCCTCCTAAACTCCTCAAAGACAACCGAGCTAAAGACAGTTTGTGTGCAAAAAGAGCGAGCTATTACAAGGGAACAAAAGATATAAAGAATTAGATAATCTGAGATCGTTTTGGCTCAAAAATCAAACATCGTCATAGGCGTACCTGCTCATGCATACTGACCATACAGCCACACCTGCTTACCAGGACAGTTTTTGATCTTTCTCCTGTGAGACTCCATGATGGCAGCACCTGTGTTTACAAGGAGATGCGACAACAGCCGCAAACCTTTTATTGCCAGGTGTGTTGTTCAGGTGATGGTCGGGAAACAGGATGGTTAAGCACTGCCATCAGGTGCCCTCAGGCTGCTACTGCTCTCCAGCTGCCCAGCAG
>OMLP01029954.1:30630-45764 GCA_900302685.1 Spondyliosoma cantharus
ATCACCACTTCTTGCTCTCTCAACAGCTGTCTCCATCAGTCACTCAGCAGGTACAGGCTGTCTCAGTTATAGTCTTTTGTGCTGCGGAGAAGTCTCTTTTATTCCACACAGGCAATGTTGTCGGCTCAGTATTTCAGTAAATCAAGGGTTGTGTAGCTTTTATAGTTCTGCTTCAGGTTCTTCTTATCCTACAATTGTTAAGGTTCTTGTGATTATTTGAGTCTGAAAAGGCTATATACTGTGTACAGCATGTTTAAATTGCCACTTAAGGGCATTTTCTCTTTTTCTCTTTGGCAAAACCTAAGAAAAGCATGCTCTCTACTTTGTCACCCGACACTTCAAATGTTTGTAATGTGTCTACTGTTTACCCTGGGTTTTTCTTGAGTTGGAAATATAAGCATTAGCTGATTCTGGTGCATAATTGGGGTCACTAAAAGCACTGTAGTCTTGCGCCAGCTGCAGGAAACAATTAGTAGTTTTGAGATTGAGTATCACGCAAAGTCCAACACTTATTTCCATTGTGGTTTTTGATGTAAAGATGACACAAAACCAACATATCATCTATCAAAACTGGTCAACCAATTGACTGCCAAATAGTGACCTACACACAAACATCAGTAAGTAACCCACAAGTCTAAAAACACCAACACAGCCAGAGTCTAAAATGACCTGTTTGACTGGTAGACCAAAAGATGAAAAGCACATTTTTTACCAAAAGTAATAAATAACTTTTTTGTGTCACGTTCATTTCACTACACATCATTAAGATAATAAGTGATAGAGTAAACTTTAGATTTTGAATAGAGATTGTTTTGAATGCAGGACCATTATCATTCTAGATTTTAACCCAAAAGCTGATGCCTTATGTTGTGGAAACCATCCTGTTGAGCTCTGAGCATTATTGTGTATTGTATGGCACTGTAGAGGGTAGGTAAGCTATTTTGCTTGCAGATGATCTTCAGTTAGGTCAGTTTTTAAAATTTAAAGGATGTTGGGCAGCAGTATCATCCAGCACTCCAATAATGTGTGAAAGCCATTTGCACTGTGGTTACTGCTGCCACTTTGGTAGTTTCCTGGATGCTGTGGACCTGGCTTTACTCCTGCCCAGCATGTCTGTGGTTCTTTTGATAGGTCTATGAAACCTGAATAGTCCCAGAGTTGTTGGAGCTCTGAATGAGCGCGAGCCCTCAGCCAAGAAAACCCAGTGTCAGCAGCCAAAAAACACGATGGCCTAGCAGAAAGGCAGCGAGCACTGAATGGCACTTGGCTCTCTGACCGTCTCATTCTCATTAGATAAACCCAATCAGCAGAGAGGCGGTAGAGCTCCACAATGGCCCAAGACATCTCGTCTCTTTGTTGGGTGTCCATCGTGAGAAGGGTCCGCTGACACAATACCTCTCTGTCTAAACGCTGGGCTCGTTTCTCTTCTGCCACATGGACGAGTTCAGTCCCTGCCAGGTTGCAAAGCAGACCAAAGCTAACGCACTCAAGAGGCTTTGTGGGGTAAAACAGAAGAGTGGACGTGGAGACCAGATGTTAAATAACCCATTTGGCATCGCGCTGTGGGCCCAGGATGAGGATCGGCTGTTCACATGGGGAGATACCAGACATTCCAAGGTGGAAGTTTATGGAGAATTTGAGGCCGCCAGCCACAGCTCAGTGTCAGAGGTCACATTGTAGCGTGCTGATAAAATGATGATGCGATAAGTACGCTAAGTACTCCTTCCTATCCATCTCTGTCACACGTATGAACCTGCAGAAGAATACGGTGAATCGGTGAAACGTGTCACAGCATAGAGCTATAAATGAAGTATTATGTTGCTTCGGGGATGTCTCAACCTACAAATCATTTTCTCTTTACATAAGGGATCAAGCTTGTTTGTTCTGCGTTTCAAGAGACGGGGCTTTGCGTTGGCTGCAAGTTGAGGACTAGACTACTTTATACAAATCATGGGCGTCTAGCACAAACTCCATTTCATTTCAAGAAAGGATAAACTTTCTGAATCACATTAAAGGAAATTGAAGATTTTTAGTCTAAGTAAGTAAGTAAGTGCATTCATCACTTTTTACATAAGAACAGTATTTTTTGTCAGCAATTGTTATATTTGTTTAGATGAAAACCTAAATAACTAGACAATGGAGAAAAGAGGATAAACATGTGAAAGCAGCAGGCTGTTGGACGCTTCCTCTGCTTTTCATCCTCTTCGCCTCTTTGTATGATTTTTAGCTGCATGTGTGGTTTTTCCGAATCCTTCCGCATTTGGATCATAGACGGGAAATTGAAGACAACAGGGTTTGCCATCGGATTTGTTCTGCCACGTGTGCTGCTAGAAACATTTAAAGTAAAAGTGTTGGAACACCACCGCTGCGCAGTGGCTTGGTCGGACTGGAGAGTTTATCCTTTGTGCCGCACTGTGCAAAAAACATCGGGACAGGAAGGAAGAAGAAGTGCGCATGCCAGCACCAGGGCAAAAACAAGATTAGGAGTTAGACAAAACACAGGACCACTTCCCCTTGTGGCCTCTGTACGGTACACAGCAGGCACCCCGTTATTACTGCTGCTTCGCAGGAACAGGATTCATTACCAGGACACGGGACTCAGGAGAGGCTGCCGGGATAAACGCTCTGGCAGCCGTCACCACCAGCCTGCCCCCGCCGTCTCTATCTGTCTTGAGTTACAGCCATCCTGTCCTGGTCTGTGGTCGGTACACACAGATGTTAATGCTATCTTACCTCTCTCAGGGCGGACCAAAGCAGTTAAGAGGATGAGTGACAGCACATGCATGTCACGATGGCGGAACATTTGTGTTAACTCTGCAGACAACAACCACACTCATCAAACTCCTCATATAAATGCTCCTATACGTTAACGAGCCATCACATTTATATTATCCTTCTAAGCTGTTGAGTTTCCTCTTACGTGGGCCTTTGATTTATAAATGTCAAGATCACTTTTAGCTCGGTTTCTCTCCTCTACATCTTTGGGGACAAATTTTGAAAGACTTTTGAAACTTGCTTGAATTGTATAATTCATCACAGTTTGACAATATGATACACAGCATATTGAAATTGACAAGTGTTTGTTGCCACACCTTATCGAAGCCACAACATCTCAGTGAGGAAGGCGTCAAAAACAACTTGCTTTGTTTCTGTTTATGGCTGCACCTTCACATATAATCATCATCATTTTCCTGGCCAAACACTTGAGAAGACAAACAGCTGACCTGCTGATGGGGCTCTAACCTCTATTGAGAAGCAAGTCTGCAGTGTTTATGAGAAGCAAATACTCAAAAAGATAAAGACCTGCAGCACAACAACAGAAGAGAGGAGAGTTCAGTCTCCCTCTCGGTCTCCTGGGATGAACATGCTCACACCTGGAGGAGGGAATGGAAACACAAAAACAAGCATTAGTCAGGTTTTATGAACCAGAAAGAAATGGGTTTGATTTACAGGCACTCACACACGGTGGTAAAATGACCTTTTTGAGATCTTCAGTTTGTACATTTTTACCTCGGTTGCCATGGATGCGTAAATGTAGATTAAGGTACCTGTAGCGCTGTTTTGGAGTCCCTAATTCTGCCCGAAATGGCGGTGATGGTTTTTTATGTTGAGAGGCAGTAATGGCATCCTAAGTCATTTGAAAAGCACAGAGCGTTTTGGCATTTTCTCTGCAGTTATGTAAATCCAATCTGTTTGCATAAATTCAGCCACCAGCTAAGTATTTATCAGGGATCCGAGGCAAAATCATGTAATTACACAATTTCCCACCATCTTTTAATATTTCATGGCATTAAACAAATTCAGTTAATGTCATCGATTAGTGATGTTTTACATGTTTACGCTGCCTGTCATGTAACCCTGCGCTCTTCTGTTCGTCTCATTAACCGTTGCTTACCTGCGACTCTTAATTTCGCCGGCTTCTTGATTTGAATGTCTTCACTAAGCATGTTGGAACTCATTCACAGCTGGCTTATGGTTGGAATTGATAATGATTGTTTTGCACCTTGAGGTTGACAGGAAAAATGCTGCTGTTTTCATATTATGGTGATTCATTGCCGAGTAGAGTCATAGTGGTGTTCATAAAAGCTTGATAAACTACTGTGAAAGCCTGTCGGTATGTGCATGCAGAGGGGTCACAGTTGCAAGACTGTTGAGGTCTGCTGAGGGTCAGAGGCACAGTGTGGGGCTGCAGTAAGTCTGTTAAAGACAGAGAAGAGGGGGATTTAAGGTCTTCCACAAGCCTTTTATACACTTTACTGTGTCATAATCCTTATCCAAGAGCTCTCTTAGACACACAGAAAGCTGACTGATATTTATTGAAGTATTTAGAAAAATAGATAAATGTATATTTATATATTTTTCATAAAGATTACTCACTTTTCACAATTTTATTCTTACGATACAATCCAACATTAGGCAAATTATCTCGAACTTTCTGCTCACTGACCACAGTCACAGTAAATGAGACATGTCGACGTGATTACTGTGGGGAATATACTTAAATCTTCGGCTGTTTATTTGGTGTTTTCACATGTTAGTTCTCAACTCCTTTAACTTTGTGCATCAAGGATATACTGTACCTAGTTTCAGAGCCTGATTGATGGTGGATTTTTGAGGCCAATAAGAATATCAGCACTTGTGAATGATAAGAATTGGAGCCCGACTCCAGAAACCCTGATGTCTTAGAATTAAAATGAGAACAAGTCAAATACTGATACAAATGAAACATTTATTACAGCAGATTTCTGCTTTCAAACTCTTTGCAGAGACACTGATATCTCTTTGACAGCCAGATATCGGGCAGGCTAATGTGTCAGTCAGCTCTAGTTTCAGACTTATTGCTGAGATCTCTGAGCAGGGGCTGTGTGGTTTTCTGTGGAAGTCTGCGGTGTTGGAGAGCAAAGACCCATTTAAACAGTGAACCCCCCCCAAAGCTGTAAATACACTCCTCTCTTCTCAGCTCTGCACACACACAAACACACCCACAGACAGACTCTTTACAAGCCCGGTCGAAAACTGCTGCTCTGTTCCAACCTACTGTGGAGGTTATAAACCAGAGAACAAGTTTGGCAAACTTGAAGTGCGCCAAGGGCAGTTTCCCACAGATGTATTAAAGCTTTTTCAGAAAGTCAGAGATCTCTGCCCAGCCCTGCTGAGTCCGACTGGCCTGCCCTCAGGCCTCAACTCCATCTGCCATATCCAGAGGAATGCTGATGCTGCTATCTCTGGGTCAACAATCACAGCCAGACCCCTGTTGTTTGTTTGCAAAATTTCTCTTTTTACTGCACCCCCCGTGTAAAGCCAACTCAATTTGAGGTCTGGCTGTGTGCTGATTAAAATATAATATTCTCACTTGGAGTGAAAATGAGGGTCAAGCAGACTCTCAAGTTCAAAGCCAAGAAGTGCAAGGCTTTCACTTGATAAACACACAATTTTAAACAAAGCAACCCGGAGCTTTGTGGCCAATAAAAGCTTGGATTCTTGAGAATGTCTTGGTCCCCGTTTGACTCGACTCTGTCCCAAAACAACCCTCTGAAAAAAAAAGCCAGTTGTGCAATTTTTGGGACTTAAATCAAACAGAAAGGCATCAGATTTTGGAAAGAGTGAATGAAGCCAGACAGAGATCAACAATCGTGATAAATTTAGAATGGAATGAGAATATTTCTTCCTGGGAAATGGTGCTTTTGATATGTTTAAATGCCTTTAATGTTTTCCCCCCTGCTCGGTTCCGTGTTTGTCCGTGTAACACAATTGTGTCCCCATTTTGACCTCAAGTCGAGCAGAGAATTATCTTCTTTTTCTGCATGCTACAAAAAGTGGTACCTTCCACTTCAGACTCACTAAAATCTCTTGATATTCTGATTACATTATTTTTTTTGGGGGGGCGATGAAGGTTAGAGCAGGGGACAGGAAATATGAGTGTTCTTAACGGGATTAAATGTGATATTTTTGGCACAGATCAGGGAAGGTTCAGTCGCACCTTTTTTTTTTTTTTGAGGCCGTCAAATGATGTCTCACTCCTGCTCAGAGTTGGCGTGCCTCTCCTGGACCTAACACTGACCTTGGCAGTCTGTAGTGTCACATTAATCAGCCAGCAGCTCCAGGGTGGATGTCCTCACTTTGATCTCTGCCATACCTGAGCGCAGCGCTGCTCCTGCCTCTCCTGTTGTCTGAGCTGACCGGTAGTCCTGATTAAAAGACAACGAGCGTCAGTGTTGCAGCGTCCCTCTTCTCTAATAGATCATCTTAATGAAGTCAGTGTTCTGCGACGAGTGGCAGGTGATTAATACACGCAGGTCATTAAGCCTGTTGTATAAGAGTGTGCCTCCGGTGGAGGTGCCCTTTGCTTGTTTAGAGATAAATCTGTCGAGTAAGTGGACAGGGCACTGGCCGGGTGACAAGGCAGCATGGATGTTCATATTTGATCTTAATGAGGTTTTCTGAGAAGAGGCGGGAGCTGGACAACAAACCAACATGGATTACCAACATTCTCTTCCCACCTTTTAAATGTAAACGTATCACAGTTTGATTTAAGTAAATGGTCTGAATTCCAAATAATAAAAACGGCTAAAGTGGTAAAAGTAGTGGTAACTGCCTCTATAATGGCAGTGCTGCTGAGCAGTTTGTATTTATTTGTGCTTTATTTGTAGGAAAAAGTCAGAAAATGTAAAGTCATCCTCGAGTTTAATGTAATGTTTGATGTTCAAGGCGAATTAAAATGATGTAAGACTTCTTCAAGGTTGACCTCCGCTTGCAGAATGAGCTCCTTTATTGCTATGGATGAACTTAATGAACTCGCACTCTGAATCATGAAATGTCACGTCTCTTAACACTTCTTTCAGAGCTTAAGATGCCTGTGTCGATTGCTCCTTTTGGCATAAATGATTACATGTCTGACATCTGCACAATTCCTCAGTATTATCCAGCCCTGAGTGTACTTGCTGCTGAACATTTGGGCTCAACCTTTGGCAGACAGTAATTTCTTACATTTTTATATTCACTGTCCAACACTGTAGGTCTGCAGGCACACAGTGTACCCGGCTCACTCAAATTAACCACGAAACAGCATCACTTTGACAGTCGCTGAAAAGGCAAATGCCAGAGCAGGGAACTAAAGCACACTGCCTGTTGTTGCGCAGACAAAGAATCAAATGGATTCAGATATTTTCAGCCAGGGGCAGAGGTTTAGAATAGATGATCATTTTTCCTCCACAGAGAGAGTTTCCAACCACAACAGGCATTTCAATAGACCGTGAAGCTCTGCTCCAGATGTAGCTCCTTTAATTCTCCATGTGCACAGGGACAGGCATCGGTACTACTGAGGCTCGAGCCGGCCAGGATGCGTGTTTTACTGGTTTCACTAAAGTAAACACTCTTGCGAGGTCCTGACACTTGGTCCTGTTGTAAACAGGAAGCAGGAAGATGATTCTGGAAATCTGACTGCTTCTTTTCAGCTCACACCCTTTTATCTCTGAGATTTGGCATGTTGGTCAAGTTATGTGTGTCAACTTCTGGAGTATTTCGCCCAAATTATAGCTAATTAGGGGGCAGTTAATCCTCGATGAATGTATATTGACTCTATTTCCAGGAATAATAGGCTCATTTATGCTCCCTTTACGCACAGAAATAGATCTGTCCACTTCAAACGATATAACCGTCACTGCCGTCGGACCTCCATCTGTCCTTCATGTTGGCATGGATGTTTGCAATTCAACCACTGGAGGGCGTTGCTCAGGGAATCAGTCTCCCACAGACCTTCATTTTTCCCTCACTATCGTAACACATTTTATTCCCGTCCAGTCTCCTTTCAGCTGTTGAGTAGTATTTGTCTCTGTGCTCAGGCAAAGTAACATACAGATGTATAAAACTTTCCTCTCCTCAACAAGTTCAGCTGTTTTTGAAACTTCTTCCTCTTGTCCTGTGTTCATGTTCTGCTTTAACTATTGGCTATTATCCGTGAGCCCTGAGCCACCTTATCTCAGTCATACTGGTGCAAAATATTCCTCTAAATATTGAATAAACACTAGATAAAACAATTTCTCCAGTCGGACGGTTAGTACAAACTGTACTTTCACATACAAACTTCATTTTAAAGCGCCAAATCTTCCACCGTGAACAGTGATACCAGGGATCGGTGCTTTGTATCTTTTTTTTTGTGAACACATGGCTCCAAATATCCAAGTCAAAACATCAGTCAAAGCATCACTCGTTAATCCTCCTTCACCTTCTCTGCTTATTTCCATCGTCCAATTGGCCAGAAAAAGACGCAGACTCCTGACATTTTGATGATGTCAGGAGCAAAAACATCCCTTATATGGTTGCACGCAGATCCCCCTTTTCCCTTTATTTGGAAAAGACGAAATGCGGAGCAATTTGGAATACCGGAGGGCAGAAACGGTCTGCATCTCGATCCAAAATAAACGTTGAGATTCCCAATTCCACATTTCAGGCAACTACAGGCATAGCGGAGCTGTTAGTCACTGTGTGTTGACACAGACGAACTGCTGTTTAATTTCATTTAGCTTACCTCAAACCCTCTGCTCTTTATTTCTCACATATTGGTCTCAGTCTTGAAATGTCGGCAACCATAAATTTTTGCAAGGCAACGTTTCATGTTTTGATTCGTGGCTGTACGGACACAGATGGATACAGTTAGAGTACAAAACAGTGAGACTTGATGCAAGAACTCTGGAAATCAAAAGCTCTATGACGTATTAATTGCAGGACGTGTTCCTGTTATTGTGTCCACCCCCTGTTTAAATGCATGTTGGAGATGAAAGAGGACTGGTGAGGAGGAGTAGGAGTAGTAGGAGGAGAGTGCGAGACTCAAAAAGAAAAGGGTCTGGTGATTTCCCAAAAGACCACTGATAAACCGTTTGGCAGGAAAGGCCTTGCAAATGACTGCATTCCTTGTTAACCTTGTAAGGCTATTTTTACCACTAAAGAGCCTGTCGAGCGGGCACCTTTTGTTTGGCCTGCAGCGTGAAGCAGGAAAGACTGGTTTGCATTGTGACCCACTGGGAGTTTGGCCCCAGATCTCTGTCTCTCGTCACGATCCAGCCATCCATCCTAACGTAGGGCTGTGTTTACGCAATGCATCTCCAGCGCCGCAGACAGATGAACCCGGTAACTCCACAGCACAGATTGCGGTAAACTAATGCAAATAGGAAGCTGAGGACGTGCGCATATTTCATGTTGAAGCTAAGATTGCAAGGAGTAGAGTTGGAGGTTTTCCCAGGCCATGTGCGAAACCTCTGCCTAAATAATGAACGCTAACTCCCCACTCCCCTGTCAAAGGGATGTTTGCTCTCTGTGTGTTTGTACTTGTCCTTTATTGTGTTTTCAAGGGACATTCCACTGGTCAGAAATCCCCTCTGAGTGTCCCCAGGAGGTGAAAGGCCCTCGAACAGGCCGTCTTCCTGTTGCCTGACTGGAGTCCATCTAGCGTTTAGTTGTGCTTGAGCAGCGGCTCCTCAGGGATTCCTGGAAGTGAATGTGATCATGTCTTAAGAGGATTATGAAGTGGACCCTGGGTGTGTTCAGCCAGAGGTCAACATCGCTGTTATGGTGGGAATGACCTTGCCTGTCGCCACGCATCTGTCAGTGCTTTACTGTGCACCGAAGTGACCGAGTTGCTGTCAGCTTTCAGCAGGGAACTGATTTATTTGCTTAATATAAACGAAAAACTTAGATTTCTTAAAATCGGAGGAAGGCGTGAGGAATCAGAAAAAAAAGACAAAGATGTGGCTTCTTCTGCCACATGATGATGTCGGAGGAGATTTTGCTACACTCTAGGGGTAGATATCACAATAATATCGGGATAATTTGATATTGTGACAGGCATGTCAGCAAAGAAATCCCAGAGGGCAACTAGTGAACAAATATGTCCACTAAAGTGCTTGTTTTTACTGCTGACAGTCGCAGATAGTTTCTTCTAAGTATTTCTAAGTATTTTGTTTAACCAGAAACAGCTGCCATGTCGCTCTCGCCAACTCCACCAGATTCCATTTACAGAAATACATCATAAAACTGTCATTATCTTGTTTCTGTCTATTTCATTGCTGTTCAGAGGGGGAAAAAGTACTTTAACAGGACATACTTTGATATCTGAAGTTGCCATTGCAGCCCATGTAAAGACTACCGGCTCTGACGATCTACTGGACCATTTGCAAAAACATAAGGCCAAGATTTAACATCATTTAACGTTAACAAGGTGTTTCGCCTTTGAATGGACCATCCATATTCATGGTCATGCCTCTTTGTATCCACGAAAATAGAGTCCAAGCCGAGGTGTAAATTGACTCAAAGGAAAGATTGTTTACGATACATTTGTATGGCAAAGAAAGTGTTGTTACTGCATAACCCGGTCTAACTGCACTGTAATTCTACAAAGAATAATGGTGAATATCTTAAATATGAAGCAGCCAAGATTAAAAAATATTTCCTGGATAGTGAAGAAATTAGATTAGTGACAAACTGCATGTAAACACAGGTATCAGAATGACCTTAGGTCTGTTTTTCTAACAAAACAAATGTGTCTGTTTTTCCATTTCATGAATAATTGCTGACAAATTTGTAAGTCTTACAGCTCTTGACGTGTGCTTAAGAACGGGTTACAAATACAACATTTGGTTTGATAAGTGAAATGTGTCAAAGTGAACGAGAATACAACAAACCCGACATTGTTTCTATGCATATAAAGTATTGATTTCCTTCTCGCTTGATCGGGTTTTAGCATATAAACTGATTTTTCTTACGTACTCCACCCAGCGGCTGAACTAACAATTTTCGTCTCTGTTCCTCTTTTCGTCTATCATTCTCCTCGTCCTCTCTCAGAGCCTGGATGAGCTGGACGATGACGACATAGGAGAGAAGGATCGGAGGGAGGAAGAGGAGCTGGTGCAGGCCAACACTTTCCAGAACGAGTCCATGACAGCTGACCCCGTCAGCGGACACCTAATGGTAAGAAGTGACATGATGGGAAGAAGCAGGAGGAAGCAGGCGACAGATTACATTTTCTCACATACTGTACCTCCTGTGGTAGCATGTCGTGCGGTAGTTCAGAGAGAGGTCATTCAAAACCAGAAAAAGGCTTTTCTTCTTCTCTGCAGGAGTGTATTTCAGTCCAGCCACAGACTCGTATGATGTTCTGTTTTTCCTCCGCACGTTACTTGAGCAGACTTCAGTACAGATTGATACATCGGTGCTGCCAAACAGAGGCACTGTTGCTCAAGGAGACGCCCAGAAGAGCTCCGGAGCTGAGTTTGTGTGAAAAAGCTGCAATGATGCAAAACCTAAACAGTGTCTCGGCATTTCATCATCACTGTGAAATTAGTTGAAGGGGAAAAAGAAACACCCTAAAATGCTGTTAAAGCTATTTGGACAGATGGTTCCTCTGATGCTTGGTGGTGTAATTTACCTGTTTTCAAAGCTGGTGGAAACGGACAGTGTGCAGCTACTCGTGGGACATTTTGGAGTTGTTTCTTTGGCGTAGTGCTGGCAAGAATTGTCAAATTGAATTGATTTGCCAGAATTTTGGATCATCAATTGAACATTTAATCGACTCTTTTATGGACTAAGATTAAAAATATTTACTGGTCACAGCTTCTGAAATGTGAGGGTTGCCACATTTCTCAGTACCTTTTGAGTTTTGAACCATTCGATAGACTAACTGAACAATTAGAAGACGTCTCCGTGATCGTTTTCATTGTTTTACAAACCGAGTGATGAATTAAGCAAATTATCAGTAGGCTTGGAAGAAACAATGTGTCATATACATCACACAGTGTTTCTCAATGCAGCTCAGGTCCGCAAACGTATTCATCAAACTTAATTTGAAAGCCAGTGTTAGTCTGCTTTGTGTACAAGGTGTCTGGTTCCTAACGCTGTGAATCAGAGACTATTGATGTCTCTAATGAGTCTTTTAATCTTGCCAAGTAATTTTGTGTTTGTTTCATAGAAGCGAAGTCGTGCAGAAACAGTCTGCTCTTCCTCCAAATAAGTCCGGGAGGCGTTGAAATGAATTAGCAGAAATGAAACCAAATCAGAAATGACGAGCTCGTAGAGAGAGGAGGGGAGCGGTAATCCATATTCGCTAGAGCAGTTTATGTAATTTCAAACTTTCCTCAAATACCAGAACTCAAAACAGGCTCCTGACTGTATTTTTATTGCATTTGAGGGGAATGATTTTTATTTTGCGTAATTGCATGCAGCCTTCCCAACCTCGCAAGACTGATTTCAGTTGATCAGAAGACAGAGGGGAAACTCAGATGGGGAGAAAAAGATGCGTTAGTGTCTCGTACCTTCAGAGTCCATCACGCCCTCCCTTTTCTCACTTTGTTGCTGTTCTCGGGAGGCTTTACGAACCAATAATGTCTCTGCTTTTACCAGTCCTTTCTTATACAAGCATCTGCACTTTATCTTGAGTGAGGCGTGTCAATCAGAGTGATTTTCACCAAGAAATTGAGCACATAAAGGATATAAAAGCATCTCGCTGTGTAACAACAACTGAAAACCTCTATATTTCTGACAGATTTATTTTTTGTGCGCACACAATACAAATCAAACTCCTGTGGATGTAGGTAAGAGTTGTTTTCCAGATGGATCGGCTGTTCTGCATCAGGGGGCTTATTTTGTTTTGGGCTAAAACTGTCTGAGGCTGTTTACGAGAAGCGAGGGCTTTGTGTATGACATATGTACACAAACCGCACACTAACCGGAAGATTCTGGCAGCACCTGCTCAGAGGTCGCACAGGGAAAAAATGAAAAGCAAAGGGTACAACTATTTACATGCGCGGCACTGCGATAAACAAACGTCAAGCAGTTCCGTCCAGTTGGTCAACTGCAGCTTTCCTGAAAAGATTCTCGATCCGTCATTTGAAACATGATATGTCCATTCATGCCAGCCGAATCTATTCTCACCAGGCCTAACGCGGACCAGATGTGGCTATGCAGAAACTAACCATTAGATGTCTCGCTGTAACTCATATAAAACTGCCGTTCATGCTCTGCTGGGGGTCCTCTGCTCGTCTAGAGGCAGTCCGGGAGAATTCGAGAGCATGGTCAGTGGATTTATACAGAGCTGTCAGTTCGACGTCTGCAGAGACGGAGCATCCCAAAAAAAATGTGCCGCTCCTCTCGGGCCCCATTTATCAGCGGGGGAGACAGGCAATTGCCGTGTCAAGCCTGTTATGATATACAGCATCCAGTCGGGCCTCGTAGCTGGGTATCAAGATATCAGGACAGAAGAAGCGGCTCAACTCCTGTTCAGAGCTGAAGGGCTGTAAACAGTCTGCAAAGGTCTCAGAGCGCTTCCCAACCAAAACAAGCTGTAACTCTTCTGCGCTGGCTGCTGGAGTCATAATGGAAACTCCACGACGGATCTTGGAGGTGAAATATTTTATCAATCGGTCTTTTTTGTTTGTTTTTTTTCCATCAAGCTGTGTTCCATTTAAATTTGCTTATAGAAATGACGAGTGTGTTTTTGCGCGTGGACACGCATCTCTTCTGTATCTGATACGCGAGGCCCTCTGCAGCCATGTGGTCCTGGTTATCAGGCCTTACCTCCCTCTGGTATGCAGGACCTACAAGGAAACCTGTCTCAGTGATCCAGCAGTCAGAACCGTATGGAACATTCCTCTGGATCATCAGCATTTAAAGTGGCGCCAGGTTTTTTTTTTTTTTTCCGCCGCCTCTCTCTCACACATGGAACACACATATTGCAGACAGTTCCCATCCAGCACTTTTTAACAAGCACCATTTGCATTTTTAATTAGCACCTTTCTCCCCCCCCAAAAAAAACAGTGTTGATGCAGAGGATCTTGTCTAAACAGCGGGGAAACGTTCGCTACTCGTCACATGGCATTTCCACCGAGCTCTGTGCTCGCAGCAAACTGGATTTCATCGTGTTGCCTGAAACAATATTTGGACACATTCACACCTCTGTTGACTCACGATCTTAAGGATTACTGTTTTATAAGCCAACTAAACCGCACCAGTGTTTATCTTTGATAGGAAGGCTACCAGCAAAAACACTTGAGCTAGTTGCTGAGAAACTACACGACATTTTCACTCTACAGCAGAACTCAATTCAGATATTCGCAGCAGGTAATTAGGGTTAGAAGAACTGATATCAGCATCAAACTTTCCCAGTTAATTACGTCCATTAAAACAAACATCTTTTGTCTTGACAAGTTTTCCAAAATTCAACACTTAAACATGCCCAATGTGCTAATCTGCGTGCATGTCCACGACAGAAATCTAATCATTGGATAAAACCAGGATTCAAATTGTTTTTTTCTTTCACACATTACACGTTCACACATGTTTTTACAGGGGAGATGTTTCGACATCTCTTTTTATCACTCCATAAATGAGAAAATAGTTTCAATAGCCATAAAAAAAACAATTTTCACCATGTTTGTGGGAATAACATGTATAAAACTCAGGCTATGAATAATTTATGAACAAACTCCTCCGTTAAAAAGAACTTTCAGAGTGTAGATGGGAAGAAACCTGGAGAGTTTGATGAATATAAGTACCACTCAAGTGGAGATATGTGGGTAAAGGTATGTGGGGAAAAAAATGATTTCAAGAAAGATATGGCTTTATAGAAACGTTTTGTAAAGTTTCAGACACGTTAAGACAAAAATAGTGAAACACATGCCATCTTACACGAGACTTTAGAATCAATTCTCAGCTCTGTGTCTAACTTTCGAACAAAATGATTTCCTTTCCTTTTTGTATAACAAGTTTCTGATATTCAATTAGATAATATACAAATGAGAATATCTTGTAAATGATGTGGTAATTTGCATAAATGTCCAGAAAGGAAATCTGAACCAAAGGAAACAACTAAATCTGTGTTGTCAGGATGTTGTCTTTGCACTAGACTGAAATCAGAAATGTTATGGAAAGCAGAATCTCAAAATTGACCAGTGAAGTGTTGCATAAAAAGAGAAGGTGCAGTTGCCAGTCGCACGTTACCTGATTTTTTTTTTCCCCTCGTGCCGGCATTGCATGGGTCACCAGTCACGAAAATGTCAAGAGGTGAACAAGGTTAACAGGACTCTCTGCAGATGTTTACTGTGTCGTTTGCAGGTTAGTCTTGTTTTCATCTTCGGCCCTGGATTTAT